>WSXT02087053.1:0-11831 GCA_011762715.2 Neuroterus valhalla
TTGCATATAACAGTAGGGAAGTACAAAGGCCGAGCGCGTAGCGCGAGGTAAATTCATAACCGAGCGCGGAGCGCGAGATGAGATAACCATCGAGCGCGAAGCGCGAGATCCGAAAGACGCGCTCCCTAGGCGCGCTCAAACTTGCGAGCGAAGCGTGCGATGAGAATGTGCCCGCGCAGCAGGCAGATTTTCTTGTTTGGGATTTCCACTGTTCTGAAGAAAGTTCGTCTTCCGCATTGAAAATCCATATTTATCGAATTAAAAAAAGAACAATTTTGTGGATAGAAACTGATATTTTTTTGTAGAGGATTGAACTTTTTTTGGGTGCAATTCGGGTCTTTATTGATTCAATTCGACTTTTGAATTTTAAAACAAAATTTAAACAGCATTCAAAAATATGTGAAGAGGGGATTTTTCTATAAGTTTGAATACCTCGGGGCATTTGCATTTCAGCATTTGGTAATTATTTGGTTCTCTGTTTGTAATTTGGTTCGATTTAATTGCAAACGTGGACCCTTTGGTAACACAGCACCGGATTTCGTAACCGAACTTAATATCAACTGCAATTTAATGCCCTATCGGCCTATCCGACAAATACAGGCTTGCTTTCCCTATAATTCGCATCGACAGGAAAGACCCGGCTAAAGAGATATTAGCGAGTATATTTATCCAATTTATCTCCACTTTGAGAAGAGTTTACCAACAAAATAGTTGATTCCCCAACCAAAAATATGAACTTTCATTTAAACAGTTGCATTTTTGACCACTAAAATGGATTTTCAAAAACCCACAAAACTAATATTTTCAACCCGAGAATATGAATGATTTTTTTTAAGCGACCTAAAAAAATTCAAGACATCTACAGGCATTTTGAAAGACTTGCATGGTTTTTTGAATGCTTCAAATGTTTTACAGATTCGAAATTGCTGGAGATCCCTTGACATTCCTTGAAATTCCTTCAAATTTTTAAAACAAATAATATAAAGATTATCTGTAAACTTTTGTTTGTCAACTGGTCTTATCAATACTTAAATACTAGTGTTGGGTTTTAGTTGGTTTATGGACATATCTTATATATTTTTGTACATTTTGCTTACTTAATAAAGATTTATTATCATTTTTTATATCTGGTCAAAAACCGTAACATCGAAATAGAAAAAAATTAATGCCAAAAAGAAAATTCGTCTTTTGGATTAAAAATTAAACATATTGATAGAGCATTAACTTTCTTCTTGGAAAGGATGATACCATAACAACACAGTGAAACTTTAAATGGAAAATATAACTTTAATAAAATATATGAATTTTTAATAAAGGAGATTAATTTTTACTAAACGACAAATATTGAACAGAATACATGCTTTTAAACCGAATGCTCAAACTTTCAACACAATAAGTAATTTTTCAATAAAATAAGGTATGTTTCAAACGAAAATTGGAATAGTTGAATTTTCAGTTTGAAAAATTACTTTCCAATCAAGGAAAAGGAAAAAATTCCTAACTTGTCAAATCCAATGGAGCAAGACATGAATTTTCAACTAAGAATATGACTTTTTGATAGAAAAACTAACTTTGGACTGGATGGTTGACTTTCTAAATAACTAATTCAATTTTGAAGCCAAACATTTGAAATTCTATCAATTTATTCTCATTTTCAACTAAAAAGATAAAAATTTAACTATGATGAGTTGAAAATCCAACCAAATAGTCCAATTTTTAATGTGGAAAATCAAATTTCCTACGAGACGGTTGACATATAAAATGAGAACAAAATAGCTAAACTTTCGACCTGCATAGAAGCATTTTTAAAAAAGAAGTTTAATTTTCTACCAAGAGCCAATTTTCAACGGAATACTTGAATTTTCGAACAAATAGTTCAACTTTTAACTAAAGAAAAAAAAATTCTACAAAAATGGAATGTTGAAATTTTTGGTAACAATGATTAATTTTCTGAAGGAAAATATTAAGTTTTAATCCAACTATATAATTTTTCAACAACAAAAAAACCAACTTCTGAGGAAATTGTTACATCTGTGAATGAATAGGGTAAATATTCATCAAATATTTTAATTTTCTCTAAAAATAATCGAATGTTCAACAGAAATTCATGTTTTCTTGATCAGAAAAGTTAATTTTCAACTAAAATGACGAAACGTGAAAAAAACAAACAAATTGAATTTCCTGCAGGGTAGTTCAGCATTGAACCATGTTTATTTTTCAATCAAAAAGTTGAATTTTCAACCTAGGTTCCAACGATATTAATTGATATTTCAACTTAAAGAGACAATTTTTTATCAACAAAATTAATTATGGTATATCAGCAGATGAGAAAATGCACTAAGTCTCACAGGCACTCAGAGAAGAAGCGTCTTGAAGAGAATAAAAAATATATGATCGAAGAAAATTATGATCACTCGTATAAATATTGAAATTTATAAATAATAATATAAATGTATACACGATATTATACAAATAATGTGACTTTGATATAAATTGATTGAAAATTTAGTACTATAACTTCACTTTCATAAACCAAAAATTTTTTTATAGTTTTATATTACATCTTGAAACAGAATTGAAGCATGTTTGATTTAACCCCGATTTAGATAAATTTACCTGACTTTCCTCTCATTTTTCCCGACAGAGAAAATTCCCTGACAATTGCAGGTTCTCCAGGTGAGTAGACCTTCATTATATATTACATTATATATGCGTTGTAGTATACACTTCTCACAAAAATTAGAGGATATAAAAAAAATTCGAAATTTTCGGGTGATTTTCAACATGTGATAAATCGGAGAAAAATGGTCGTAAAGTAAATACAAAAAAAGGAAATTGTAAGTTCAAGTGTCTTCTTTTTAGCTCCGGACTGTACAATTTTCTAGCGTGATCGGTTTCCAAGTCAGTATCCAAAAACTAACGAAAATTTTTTTTTTTTTCGCTTGCTTTTAAAATGGTCTGTGGGCTGATTGATGCCTATAAACTTGTTACGGTGTCTTTTGACAGAGGGGATAAATTTAACGGTGTGGCTATTTCTCCCGTTTTTCGGGACTACAGCAAGCAGTGAATCAGAGAGAGGTTATGTTAAGGCAACGTCTATTGGTCTGGAAAATTCGTGGTTAAGATCAAATTCAACGGTGTGGGCATTTCTTAAACATGAAATTTAAGAATTTTGGAACAAACTATCTAGTGTCCTATGATCCCCTTTCCCCAAGTCCCCAACAAACCACTGCTTGCTGCCATCCCGAAAAACGGGAGAAATAGCCGCAGCCTAAATTTGAACCTTCGGGACACTAAGGAAAAAAATCGCAGTGCTTTGCCACTTTGATGGTTCTTTAGGGATATGTTGAAATTAAAAAATTAGCTATGGTATCCTTCGTTCATCCACGATATCCAAAGTTATACCAAATTTTTCGAAAATCCTCAAATTTTCAACTTTGATTTAGGCAACAATATCACTTCAAAATTTTTTTTTCAATAGCCACTGATTCGATGTGATAGACAATATTTTTCAGTTTCCAAAACCTCACTTTGATTTTCCTTGCAATCATTTTTTCCCGAGGAATTGATTGTCAAAGCTAAAATTGACTTTTGTGCTTTGATCAACGATTACTCTGCGCCAAATCATTGTACCGGAGCTCGATAAGAGATCTAATGAAAGCTGATCGAATTCTCCAAAGAACTCATGGGTCACATGACAAAAAAAATTTTTTGCAGCTCACAGACAAATTTAAAGACGAGCAAAAATTTGGAAAAATTTTTTTAGTTCGCTTTTGGACAAGAACTTGAAAACCGCCTACGCTAAAAAATTTCACAGTCCAGATCTTAAAAGTAGACACCTGAGCTTACAATTTCTCCTGTTACATTCTCATCATTATGAGAAGGTATTATTTTTATTTACCATGCGACCATTGTTCTTCGAGTTATGGCATGTTGAAAACCACCAAAAAATTTTGATTTTTTTTTATATCCTTCAATTCTTGTGAGTAGTGTATTACATTATAAATGCAATGTAATATATTTAATAATATCTGCGCGATCTTTTTGCCGAAGGGGATGCTCGCGACGTGGAAAATCCAATAGAAAAATTGTGTTAACAGATGGTCTGTTTTATTACTAGACGAGTACAATGAAACCTCCAGCGTGTACGCTCCAGCAAAGACGATTTATGGTCGATGTACGAACGGTTTTACTATTCTGGTTCAGTGTACCGTCTTTGAAGGTCGTTGCGCTCAGTTAAATTATTGATTACGAATTTTGAGATAGGACAATATTTCGGTTTACCAGATGCATGTTCCAGGTGTAATATGTTGGGTCCAGCACACGGAAAAAACGTTTTATCCGATTTTTCAGAAGAGAAAAAAAGGTCAAAATTGATTCAGGTGGAGGTAAGGGTAAAATGAAAAATAAGCAATCTCGGTACCCTTCAAACTTTTTTGACAAAAATGAGATCGTTTCATCAAAAGGTAGCTAAGAACCAGTGGCGTAGCCAGAGGGATCGCTACAGGATTTACCCCCTCCCCGCTACCCCTGGGATGGATTAAAAAAACTTTCCTTTTAACGGTTATGATAATGCAAAGAGGAAAAAGGCGATTTCTTCGTCTTTTACGTTCTTATCAGAGGTCAATTTCGTTAGCCAGCTATTTTGTATGAAAATTCTAAAAGTTAAGGCATTTCGGAAAGTTTTTAAGACTATTTATTTTAAGATTCGAAAATTGCAAGACAGGCTTCCCGTAGTACTCAATAAGTGGAAAAATTTATTTCAATTATATTTTTTGATCGAAGCAAAATTTCCAGACTTATTATAGAATTTTCAAAATTCAAAAATGCAAACAAAAATGTGAATTTGTAGCCAAATGACGCAAGATATGAAAAAAAGGCAAGAGGAAAGAAATGTCCCTTTTTCGGAGACCTACAAGATTATCAGCACAGCTTTTTGAAGAGATTGATGTAGTCCAATGTTTGAAATTTTTTTTCTTTTAATCTACCCCCCTTTTTATCAAATATCAACGTTTTGAGATCCCCTGAACCAGAAAACAAGATTTTTACGAATGTGCCTGTCTGTCTGTATGTATGTCTGTCTATGAGCAAGATACTTTCAGAACAATCAATCTATTGGATTGGCCTTTTGTACACTCTTTTGGTATCAAAAACTTGAAGTCAAGTTTGTTAGCCAGCTATTTTTTATGGGAATTTGAGAAGTTGTAGCATTTTCAAAAATTTCCAAGACTATTTATTTCAAGATTCAAAAACTGTAAGACAGGCTTCCCGCAGTACTCAATAAGTGGGAAAGTTTATTTCAAATATATTTTTTGATCGAAGTAAAATTTTCTGAGTTGCAGCATTTTCAAAATTTAAGAATGCAAACAAAAATGTGAATTTTTAGCCAAATAACGCAATATACGGAAAAAACTTACGAGGAAAAAGGTATTTCTTTTTTGAAGTCCTATAAGATTATCAGCACAACTTCTTGAATTTCTTTAAAACATCGAAAATTCCAATTTTGGACGCACAAACAATTATGAACAACTTACTTTTTGATAGGACAAATAGTTTTTGTTTCATTCATAAAAAAACAATATTAAAATGAAAAACTTGAACTTTTGGAGAAATGACACAAAATAAGGGAGAAAAGGAATGAACAAAAGTTATTTTCTTGAAAAGTATCTACAAACGGGTTATCTACATTTTTAGCAGGATACGTAGTTTTCATTTTATTCAGGAAAAATAACTCTATAATAAAATCTCTTTTTGAAAAAAATAGTTCTTTTTCGGTTTGAAATTCAACTACAATGTTCAATGTTACAATAAATTGATAAAATTTCGAGCGATTCTTACGTCTGTTACAATAATATGTTTGAATATTTTGTGTTTTACATTTTACGTTCGGCGGTTTTCAAATTATGTCAAAAGTGAAAGTATTCCTTCTTTATCGAAAATTGAACTGAACATGGAAATTAAAAATTCAATTTTTTCGTTGGAAATGTGTCATACGGTTTAAAATTCAGCCATTTTGTTGAAGTTATCATTTTTGATCGAGAATTAAAGAAATTAGAAGTCCTCTTCCAAGCATTCACCTTTCAGAAAAAATGAACTTCTTACACTTTTTTGCTCGAAAATCCTACTGTAATGTTGAAAGTAGAAATATTTTGTTTAGGATGTAATTATTATTTCAATGAATCAACTCCATTGTTAAAGTCAAAGTTTTTTAAAGGAAGCTACTGTTCGTGTTTGAAAATTTATTTCTTGATTAAAAATTAAGTTTTTGGTTGAAAATTTAACTGCCTTTTAAAAAATTCGTCTTTTTGGCTCTAAAATGTAACGATCGGGTCGAAAACTCAAAAGTTTCCTTAGAAATTTTATTACTTTGTTTAGAATTAACCTTCTCTCATGAAAAAGGAGAACACAAGATTGCAACGGAGTGAAGAAATGATTTCATTTTTTCTTTTTATTGCATTTCAAACCACAAGCCACTCAGAACTGATCTATACAATTATTTATATTTCTATGAATTATTTATTGCTTTCTTCATATTTTATTGAAGTATTTTTATCCTTGGTTGTCGTTTTCTTCCGCAAGAATTATTTATTAAAAAAATTACCTCCTTGAAATTAGTTGAGATTGATTGTGTTCAATATTAAACCTTTTCGGTTTTCAATTCCCCATTTTTCTAATAACTTATTTTGAAATTGTTAATTTCTGGAGACTTGTAATGCAAAATTTCCCAAACTCTTTTTCCGCAATTTTGCGTTTTCACATTTGTTTTCATGAAACAATGCTAACTTATTAATAAGTCGATTACAACTTCTTCAAAGTGGGTACTTTCTTCTGATTAATTCTCTTCCAAGACTTTGGCACATGAACTATTAATTGAATTGGATATAAACCATTAGGTGGTCTGACTGTGATCGACCAAAAGCACTTGGCTGCATTTTGTTTGCCAACCTGTGTGCTCTCGATCTACAAGGAAAGCCTATCAACAATGAAACAAAGTTCGAGACCTAACTTTTAATGAATAAAAAAGTAATTTTAAGAAGCTTTTCCAGGCCGAAAATTTATTTTCCTGGTAGAAGAATCGTATTTTTTATTGATAAAATAGTAACTGTTTGATAAAGAATTAATCGATTTTGTTGAAGGATTCAACTACTTGGTGAAAAAAATGTGAATGTTTGATTGAACACCAACAACTTTGTTGTGATTCACTAGCTGAATTGAACTGTTTCTTATTCAAAATAGAATTCTTGTTTTTTGATATTAACTGTTAAATTTCTCAATTTAACTCAATAGCATACAAATTTTAGGGAATCCCTTCTTCCTATTGAAGATCTATTATTATAGTTCTTACTCAACTATTCCAATCGTGGTTGGAAATGTAACTATTTTTTAGAAAATCATGTTCATTTCCCTTTGAAAATTAATGTTTTCTACCGAAAATTCAAGTAAAAATTTTTTTCCGTTTGAAATGTGATCTTTTTTAGTTTTGATTTACATTATTCTTTTGTTGAAATATCATTTTTTTTAAAACAGTTAATTACCTTGGTTGAATATTCATACACTACTCACGAAAGTTAAAGGATACGGAAAAAAATTCAATATTTTTGGGTGGTTTTCAACATTCAACAACTCGGAAAAAATTGGTCGTACGGTGAATAAAACAAAATAGAAATTGTAACTCCAAGTGTCTACTTTCCAGATCTGGACTGTACAATTTTTTTAAAAGGCAGTTTTCAAGTTATCATCCAAAAACTTACAAATAAATTTTTTTCCAAATTTTCGCTCGTTTTCAAAATGGTCTGGGCGCTTTAAAAAATTTTTTTTCTCATGACACAGGAAAATTTCTTCAGAGAATCCAGCCAGCTTTAATTTGAGCTGTTATGGAGCTCCCTAAAATGATTCGGCGCAGAGTTACAGTTGATGCAGCGAAAGAGGCGAGGCCATGTATAAGATCACTGAGAAAAGAAGACGAGAAGGAATATTTGAATTTGGGAGGGGAATTTTATGGTCCTGGCATTGTAGACTATAACGCAGCATAACTTGATCAGTTTCCATCTGATCCTTTTGAAATTTCAACTACATCTCAATCATCTTATTTCGTGGTGAATTGCGTATGGGATTTTCAATAAATTGATTTAAATAATTTTTATAAACAAAAACGTGCCTTTTTTCAAGAAAATTAAAAATATTTTTCCGATTCACTGCTTAATTCACGAAAACCAATATTTTTAAAATCCCCTAGGTGATTCGCTAGCTAATATTATCAAGAAAAAGTGGAGTTTTTTTAGTTCCAGGTTGAAATGTGCGACCGATACACTACGTGCCACGGAGCGCTTCCTATTCGAGAGGCCTCAGTAAATTAGCTATAAATCCGCCATTTTTAATTATTTTTACTCAATTTTTTTTAACATAGTTCAATATAAGGCTATTAATACACCTAAATATTATTTCTTCCTATCTTTTCTTCCCGTCGGGAAAAAATGATCGAAAATCAGTTTCTTCTCGCCTCTAGACTGGTGTTACCCTTCAAGAATATTTGGAAAATTTGGTAAAACTTTGAATTTAGTGGGTGAACGAAGGATACCGCTGGTAATTTTTTAGTCTTAATGTGTCCCGAAAAAACTCTCAGAGTTGTGAAGCGCTGCAATTTTTTTCCTTAGTGTCCCGAAGGTATAATTTATCCTTCCTGTCAAAAACCACCGTAACCAGCCATTTTTGTCAGAAAAAAATTTTTTTCTTGGTCTTTAGTGCCTATAAACAAAGAAATTATGCATTATTGGTAAAAAAAAAACATTTTGAAGATTGAAAAATTATCGACGGTATCCTTCGTCCATCCCTTATATCCAAAGTTATACCAAATTTTCGAAATATCCTCAAATTCTCAAATTTTCAACTTTTTTTCAGTCAACAATATCACTCCAAAAAATTTGTTTATCAGAAGCGACTGATTTTTCATCATGGAAAATATTTTGCAGTTTCCAAACCCTGCCTCCATTTTCTGTGCGATCATCTGTTCCCGAGTAATTGAGTTTCAAAATTAAAATTGACTTTCCTGCTTTCATCAACGATTACTCTGCGCCAAATCATAGTACAGAGCTCAAAAACTGCTCAAATGAAAGCTCCTTAAATTTTCTGAATAAACATCCTGGTTACATGGTAAAAAAAATGTTTGAAGTCCACAGACCATTCTAAAAAAAAGCGAAAATTCGGAAAAAAATTCTCCGTCAGTTTTTGTATTATAACTTGAAAATCGCCACCTTAAAAAAAGTTACAGTCCAGATCTGAGAAGAAGGCACTTCAAGTTACAATTTCTCCTTTTTTTATTCACCGTACGACGATTTTTCTCCGAGTTATTGCATGTTGAAAATCACCCTAAAATTTGAATTTTTTTTTAAATCCTTTGATTTCCGTGAGTAGTGTATGATTGTTCAACAAAGATAATTGATTGATCTGAAAACAATGAAATTTCAACAATGGAATAATGTAAATTAAATCTGAAAAATATCACATTTCAAACGGAAAAAAATTATTACTTGAACTTTCGATAGAAACCATAATTTTCAATCGGAAATGATCTCCTAAAAAATAAAAAACATCTTCAACCACGATTGGAATAGTTAAACAACAACTTGTATAATAAATCTTCGATAGAAAGAAACGATTCCCTACAACTTTGATGCCATTTAGACGAATTTGTTACAATAAAGTTGAATTTTCAACCCTAGAATATTAGAACAGTACTTTTTTAGTACTGTTAATAAAAAAAAGGTTTCCATTGTGAATAAGAAACGGTTTAATTCAGCTATTAAATTACAACAATTTTGTTGGTGTTACAATTCCCTAATATCTTATTTACCGACGACCATTCTTTTACGAGTTATCGCATGTTGAAAACCATCCAAAAATTTGGAATATTTTTTTATAGCCTCATTTATATTTTGTAAGTAGTGTATTTTCGGGTTTAAAATATAAATTTTTTACAGAAAGTTCTCTTTCTTGTTCAAAAACTTCATATTTTGCAAAATTATCTTCCCTGGAAGAAATTTTATATTTTGGTTAAAAATGCTACCATTTGTCAGAACGAATTTGACATAGTGACCTAATGAAAACTAATTCACAATTCCAAAACAATTTTGAATATAGCATACCCTTAGAAACAGAAAAAGGCAGACATTATCAAATAAAAGATATTGCAGGATAGAGATATAGATACTCGGTTGCATTTTGACCGAGTACTCTCGTCCATCAGAGCCAGCCAACCCTAACGAGAGCAATATTAGCAATTGACTCAAGCTGAGCGGATCATTGCAACTCTCCAGGTTTCGAAATTGCTAATTGTGATCCCGCCCATCCCCTCAAAATGCGATTGGAAAATCTAAATTCGATCATTTTTCTGCAAACAACCACTTTCGGATCGTCTGTTCCCTCTCTCGTGCGACAGCTGCTCTCGATACGTGTCTTTTGATGTATACACTGTATACATACATCATCCTGTTTGTTGCCGAGGGTGTGGAAGGTCTTGTCTAATCCTAACGGACGAGCGGAGGGGTCGTCGACTCAAATTAAAGCAGAAATCACGATTGGTAAATAGCTATAAAGTGCCGTCAAAGCATTCAAAGTGTTGGCCCAGGTAATAAAGAAAATGCCTTGTGGAAAGAAGTCAGCTTAATTTTGGACATTTCTGAAACTCATTGTAGAAAAAAAAAACAAATTTTGAATGGGAATTAACAAAATAATTAGTATATTAAGGGAAACAGGGTGGTTCAGAAAAGCAATGCAAGTGTTCCTTGTAAATTTTTCCTCTTTATGAGAATATGAATGCGAAACTGCAAAGAAATAATTAACACCATAAGAAGTAATGAATTGACAACATTCACGAACATTTATAATTGACACATTCAAAATATTGGCGCGCATGTAGTTTGCAGTAGAAGCCACCAGACGGCCGTTTCGTTTTATATGATTGATTTGTTTTGTGAGACATTTGCTACTCGGTAAAAATTCGTCCAAAACGGTAAAGAAGTTTTATTGCTTCAATTTTTTCATATGTTGCGTAGTCTCTCTAGGAATTTAATTTTTTGATTTAATCTTCCACGATTGAAACAGAAACTAGTGGGTTCTCAAAGAATGTGGTGTAAAAGAAATGCTGTTTGACAAGAGTGAAAGAAATTTGCTGAGATGGTTCGGTCACATTGAGAGAATGGATAAATAACGATTAACAAAGAAGTGTATCTAGGTAGGGTGAATGGAAGCGTACCCAGAGGCAGACCGGAGAAGGAATGGATAGAATATGCGAATGAGACCCGAAAGAGGAGAAGCATAAAGAGCCATAAAAACACGAGAGCTTGTATGGAAAGA
Organism: Neuroterus valhalla; assembly: GCA_011762715.2. Lineage (NCBI taxonomy): Eukaryota > Metazoa > Arthropoda > Insecta > Hymenoptera > Cynipidae > Neuroterus > Neuroterus valhalla. The sequence continues at coordinate 11,353 of WSXT02087053.1, forward strand.
TGCACGGATGTGGAAGAAGCAAGAGATGTATGCCAGGATAGGGATGTTTGGAGAGCAATTGTATATAAGAAAAAAAAATTTTCAAAATGCTCTCCCTCTTCGATTTTTTTTTCTTTCGAATTTTTGATTTTTTAAGAAAATTCAAAAAGTTTTATTCACGATCTTGTAAGGCTCCCAAGAATAAACCTTTCTGTTCCGTAACTTTTTTTCATATCTTGCGTTGTTTGGCATAAAAATCTCATCTTTGTTTATTTTTCCGAATTTTGTAAATGCCATAGCTCTGATATTCTTGTTTTCGTCAAAGAAAATCATGAGGATAAATTGTTTCACTTATTACTTATAACAGAAATCCGTACTTAAAATTTTTGAGTCTTGAAAAAAACAGTCTCAGAAATTTCCAAAATGCCCCCCCCCCCCACCCAGCTACTAATACACGACACCGGGATAGGAGAAACAGCAGTCAAATACACAAGAGAAGA
>WSXT02087064.1:0-11831 GCA_011762715.2 Neuroterus valhalla
ACTTCTTACGTAATTTTCAATTTTTTTAAATTTCGCTGTCCTGAACTCAAGGGACGTCCAGGAACGTCTTTTTGCAGAAAACGAATATTTCTCAATGAAAAATACTTTTCTTCCATTGAAAATACAACTATTCGGTTGAATGTTACAGTCATGTGTTGACAAACCAATTCCTTTTATCTGAAAATTCATCATCACATTCAAAACATCATTGAGGATTCACTCATATTGTTGGAATTCGATTTTTATCTGATTTAGGAATTGATTTTTTCAACTGAAATGTGAATGTTCCATTTCTAGTTGAAAATTTATATTTTTTTATTAAAAATTTTATCTTTTCTGGAGAAAATTATATTACCTCATTAAAAATCGTTTCTGTAATAAAAGGCTTACATACTTGGTTGAAAATTCATTCCTTCTGTTGAAAAATGCAACTATCCAGTTACGAGTCAAGCTATTTTGGTTGAGAATCCAAACATTTTTTTGGGAATTCGTTCCATTTTTGGTGATGCATGTATTTGGTCGAAAATTCATGCATTTGGATAGAAAATCGTCTTTTTATTAGGAAGTTGATCTTCTTGGTTGAAAACAGATGATTCTTTTTGGTTGGAAATGCGAACGTTTGGTTGACAATCAATTTGTTATGTTCAGGATTAAACCATTTCGTTGACGTAAATGTATTTTCTTGGTCGAAGATTCCTTTCTTTGGCTGAAAATTCGTTTATTTCCTGAAAGATTCAAGCCATCAGGTCAAAAATCAATTTATTTGATTGAAAATTCGTCTTTTTTATAGGGAATTGATTTGTTTCTGTTCAGGATTTACCTTTTTTCGGAATTTTTTTTTTTTTGTTGAACATTATTGTATCTGGTTGAAGATTCATTTTTATGTTGGTAAATCATATTTTTAGTAGGGAGGTTATCTCCTTCATTATAAATTTATCCTTTTTTGTTTGAAATGCAACTGTTTGGTCAAATATTATTTTGTTTTAGTTAAGGTATCAACTATTTTCTTCAGAATTCATCTTTTCGGCTGAAAGTTCAACAATTTGATAGGAAATTCAATTATATGGGTAAAAACTAGGTTTCTTTTTGATTTAAAATGTAGATATTTCCTTGAAAATTCATGCTTCATTTGATTGGAAATTGAATTTTTATCTGACAATTAGACTGTTATATTTCTGTTCCGAAACTTACCCGTCATAAATTAAAAATCTCACTATTTGATAGAGAATGCGTGTTTTTTATCCAAATTCCGGCTATTTTCAATGAATTTGGTGAAGAATAATTTTTTTTTTCTAAATTAGTTTTCGAAACGGCTGATTTAACTAGTTTCTGTTTGCTCAAAAATCTATCTTCTCCAGTTCAAAATTTATCTGTCTTGATTAAAAATTAACTTTATTGTTGGAATTTTATTCATCCTGGTTGGATACTTAATATTTCCTGAAACATGCAACTTTTTGCTTGAGATCAGAACTGTTTTGTTAAACTGTTTTTGGGCAGGTAATTTATCATCTTCATCAAACATACACTCATATGTTCGAGGACTAAAGTATTTTGTGGAAGAATCGTATGGTTTTCGTTATTGAATAAAACTAGTTAAAGATTGGTTCTTTTGGTTGAGAAGTTTTTCTTCAAACTAGAAATTTTAATCTCCCATTATTGTTAGAATACTCATAGTTTCTAGATAGAAATTTAGCTTATTGTTTGAAAATTGATGTAATGTGTTGAAATTTTGCCTTTAGATCTGAAATTGGTCTTCTTGGTAAAAAAATTATATTTTTCATCGAAAATTCAGCTATTCGATTGATTTTCATTCGAATTCATTTTTCTCAGTTTGAAATGAACTTTTCTCTTGAGAATTCAACTATTTCTCAGAAACCTCGTTTTTATGACATGAGATTGCAATTATATGGCTAAATCATATTTGTTTTCAATTGAAGATATATTTTATTTGTTATAATTATATATTTCAATTGTTTTAATTTGTTAAATATTGATTATTTTGGTTTCAATCTCTTTTGCAAGATAATTTGAAAAATTGGTAGAAAATTAATCTGTAGTTTGGGACTTTATTTGGTTGAACATTAAACAATTATGGTAAAAATGTAATTATTTTGTTGAGACTTCAACTATTTTCTCGAAGTCATATCTTTTGGCCGAAAGTTAAACTTTTTTGTCAGAAATTCGTCCTCATGGATTTGAAATTCATCTACATTTTCCGAATTTCAGGAAGTAACATACCGGAATCAAACCTTCCCCCTCCTTTTCCGTAACAAAGTGTAACTGGATCTTTTGCCCCCCCCCCCCCCCTCCCCTCTTGGAGCTGTTGGGTAAATTGGGTACGGCCCTTTGCGGAGTAAGCGTAACTATTGGCGTAACTTGTAACAAACAATTCAAGGAAAGTGTATCATTTTCTAATAATAACATAGATGAAGGTTATCGAAATGAGAATTAGTTCAGACGCTTGACATTGAGTCAAACGAAGATCAATGTTATCGCAATTACCTTCGGTGATTCAAACAATAAATTGACTCTATATCTTTTTTCATCATTAATCATACACATGAAACTGAATTTTCTCTCCCTAAGACCATTTTTTACTGTTTCAGTACAACGGTATTTTTACAATCAGATCGATTGAAACAATCAGAGACAGCCAATTAATTAGAAACAGAAATTGTACAAATTTCAGTTTTTTAATTCATAAGGAGAAGTTAAATTTTACTATATATTTCCAAATAAAAAATGAACTTATTGCCATGCTAGTTCATTTTACGGGGTCGTATATAAACTAACTTACCAATTTAAGATCGCTAGGGGTTAGGGGGGGGGGGCAGTGCAAGCGATGCCACAAAGTCAGATAACATGTTGTTCGTTTTGTAATGATGAACTGCAGCGAAATTAACGAAACTTTATGAAGATGCCCCCCTTCAATAATATTCCTCTCTTTTTAGAAATACTAGGAGAGTAACGCGCGCCAAGGCGCGCGTCTCTGTTCTTTCATGGTTAATTTCTTCATATCAAATTTTTTTAATCCAACGTATATTATTTCAATCAATATAAGTTTATTTTGAAAGATTTACAGATAATGAATTTATTTTTCTTAACGTACATAGAGTCAATTTTTAATATTTTGAGAATGTAAGAAAATATTATTCATCATCAGAATAGTAGGATTGCTCCTCTTGTTTTCTTCGTCTTTACTTCGCTGAACTCTCTCCTTTTCTTCTCCTCTCCTTCTCTCCTCCTCCTTACTCTTGTTCTTTCTTAGCTTTCTTCTTTCTTTCTTCTCATGTTCTCTTCTTACCTTTTCCTCTTTTTTCGTGACCCCTCACCCTCTCCTTCACTAACCCCTCTTTTTTCATTCTCCCCTTCTTTGCTAACTTCTCTCCTTCTTTTCTTTTCTTTCTCTGTCCTTCTTCACCTGACACTCTTCCTTTCCAGACTTTCTTTTTCTCTTACATCTCCTCTACCCTTTTCTTTCCCTGAAATTTCTAGTTTCTTCTCATCTTCTCCTCTTTTTCTCATTTTTGCTCCTTTCTTCTCCTTTTCTCTCTGTCATTCAACTCTTTTCTTTCTTGTGCTTTCCTTTGTTCCTCCTCTTTTTCTCATTACTCTGTTCTTCTCTTCTTGGCTTTACCCTCCCTTTCCTCCGACTCCCTTCTCCTTTTCTTTTCTTCTTCTTCTGCTTCTTGCACTCTTTTTTCCCTTACTTTAGCCTTCTCCTACTTCCTCCTTATATTCTCTCTCCAACTCACCTACCCTCGTAACTTCCGTCCAATCCCTTATTCTCTTGAATCCTTCTTTCTCTTCCTATCGTTTTCTTTCTTTACTTCTCTCCTTTCCTTCTACTCTTCGTCACACAAATCTTCCTTTTCTATTCCCCTCGTTCCAAACTCTTCTTTTCCCATCACTCTTTCCATCTTCTGTTATCCTCTCCTCCTCTCATATTCTCCTTTTCTCCCATTCTTCTCTTCACCTCTCAACTTTCTGCTCCTCTATCATTAACCATCTCCTCTATCCTCTTTCTCTGCTTTGCCCCTTCGAATCTTCTATCCTTCCTTCCTCCTTTTCTTCTCCCAACTCTCTTCATGTCCTAACTATCTTCTTCTCTGCTTTGTCCTTTTTCTTTTATTCGTCTTTCTCTCCCTCCTTGTATTTTTGTCTTTTCCCCTTCTTCTCTCCTCTCATCCACTTATTTTGTACTCCTTTCCTTTCTTTTTTCCTCAACTCTCTCTGCTCTTCTTTTTTTATTCACTACTTGTCTCCATCTCTTCATTTCTTTTTCCTCTTGTTATCCGCTTCTACTTTTCTCTCCTCTTATTTTCTCTTTTACCTCTTTCTCTTTTATGCTCGTCCTCTTTTCTCTTTGGCCTTCTTTCTCTTCATATCCGAACAGTCTTCTTTTCTCCCTCTCTTTTTCGCTTCTTCTTTTTCTCTGGTTACTCTTCTTTCTTTCACTTTTTTCTTCTTCTCTTTTTCTTTTACCTCTCTTCTTTTCTTCCCCTTTTCTTTGCTAAACTCTCTGCTTCTCTTCTTCCTTCATTTCTCTTATTTCCTCTTCTACCAGCTCTTTTCCTCTATTGATTCTTTTCTTCTCGCATCCCCGTAGAATTCTTCCTCCCTTTGTCGCTTATTCTCTCCCGATCGTCTTCTTTCCTTTACTTTATGCCTTCTTCCCTTCATCACATTCTCATATTCACGCCTTCTCTTCTCTCTTTTTTTGTCTTGTTTTCTCCTTTTCTCCCCTTCTTTTCTCAATTCTTATCTCTCTTTCATCTTTTCCACTTCTTTCCAATAAATCTTCTCCTGCTTTCCTCTTTCTCCTGTTCTTTTCTATTTATCCTCTCTGCTCCTCTTCTTTTTCTCTTCTTCTATCTCTTTCTGATTATTATTATTTCTGATCATTATCTATTCTCCTTTTTTCTTTCCTTCTCTTTCTACACTTGATCTTCTTCTTTCCTTATTATCTTCTCTACTTCACTCCCCCTCTTTTCCTGTTTTCTTCATCTCTCTTCCCTCATCTCTCATGAGTAATAAATTTTCGAACAGGAAATGAATTCTCAAGGAAACAGTTGTTGAATCTTTCAATATATCTTTTAATGTAAACAATTTTGAATTTTCGATTTTTTTAGAAAACTCGAAAAGTTGTAAATATCCTGAAGGGCTTCCAAAAAGAAACATTTTTTCTTCTAAAAAATTTTTTTCATGCCTTGTTTGGCTGAAAATTCTCATTTCCGTTTATATTTTTGAATTTTGAAAATGCGCAAACTCTGACAAGAAATAAAAGGAAAACTCAAATATGAAATAGAATCAAATTTCTGTCAAGTAATTTTCATATATTTCTAGAAAAGTAAAAAAGCATACAATTAACAATAATTAAATGTTTAGCCACAGATGCATAATAATTATAAAAAAGATTCACACAAACTATCAAATAGTTGAATAGTTAACTCAGATCGCTGCAAAAAAACACAAAAACCCTTTTTTAAATTTTATAAATGATTCAAAACGTAGTTTTAAAAATTTAATATCAATTGGATGAAAATTGTTATCTAGAGTCACTGCAAAATAATGCAAAAAATTACTATTTTCATCAAGGTTGTTGGAAAATATTCCTACTTTCGTGTTTAGAAAAAATCTAAAAATTTCACGAAAAATCGTGTTGCTTGCAAAAATTTTATTACAAAAACAACGTGCTGTTACCATTTATTTCAGCCAGCACTGTTCTAAAACCTAAAACCTAAACAACCGATCAAATAACAGGCCTTCTGCTGTTACACGGTTACGCGCTACGCGTGACGTTAGTGTTTTCTTATATAGAGGATTCATTAGATTCTCCCTTTTCTCCCTGTTCTCAATGAATTTTCTATATCTATTCCGTATTCTCGTTATTTTTGCCTCATATTATTGTTGTTTCTGTTGAAAAGTCCAATTTGTATATTTTTCATTGAAAATTCATCAATTTTGTTCAGAAATTCCAACATTTCGTTGGAAATGTAATTTTTAAGATGATAATGAAACTAATTGATTGGAAACTCATCTTTTTTGGTCAGATATTCAACTCATGTGGTGAAACTTGAAATATATCTGGAAAACATGCATTTATATAATAGAAGATTCATTTCTCTCGTTAAAAATTTGAATATTCTGTTGAAACTTTTTTCCATTTTTCGCTTAAAATTCATTTTTTAATGTAAAATTTCCCAATTCCATCTTCGCTCGAAAACTAAAAATTGCTGTTTTTATAAGTATATTCGGTTTAAAAACTTATTCCATACCTCAAAAACGAATTTTTAACGGAAAAGTTAAATTATAACCAAATACTTCATTTTTAAAGGATGGAAGATAAAGTTGTAACCCGAAATAAGTTTGTGAAGTTGCATTTATTGCTCCCTTCCCCTCACCTCCTCTTCACTTGTTACTAATTTTTTATTTTCTGGCATAAAATCTCACCTCCTCCCTTTTGGTGACGTTCTCATAAATAGCGTCAAAGATGTGTTGAAGATGTCTCAGAATAATAGACTTCGTATTTGCATTGGAAATAATTTTCGCATGGCTATGAGATGACGAATTTTCTATTCGCATCAACAAATGTTAATTTCTTATGAAATATAATTATTACTGTCCCAAATAAAGGATTTTTTAACGATTAAGATGAATGCAATACAGCAAAGAAAGAATGTTTAAAATAATAATAAAACGAAAAAAAAACAAATAGTTCGACTTTTAATTGATCAGTTGAATTAGGGCCTAGATGCAATAAGGGGACGAGCGCTCGAAAACGCTAAGAAGTATTGTCCGAACGCCTTCTGATATCGAAATTTCGAAACTCAAAAAATTGAAATAAAAAAAATATATGCTTGTAGATAATGACAAGATGAAACTTTTTTTGTATAAAGTTTTCCAATCCCATTTATATTTTTGATAATAAAAAGGAAAAAGTGATCAAAAAATGTTGCCACATTCAATTATTTTTTGAAACATAAATCGTCTCGAATCAGACAAATATTATTGAAAATCTTTGAAATTTGGTATACAAATGCATTATACCCTATCGATGCCTACAATGTGGAGAAAGAAGTAAAGAATTTCAATTCTTCAACAATAATTAATTGCAAACGGAGACCTGACGGTTAGCATGTTTTCTCAGCTTCAACGAAAGAAAAGTATCGAGTGAACTTCAGAGTTGAATTAATTTCCAGTAGGAAATTTGTTCCTTATTATCGGAGGAAGATTTCTGGAAATTCTTAGGTCAATCAATTGAAAATTGACGGAAATATCCATTTTGTAAGAAAACAGGCGACGCGGTGAACGATTGCGTCGTTATCAGATTCAAGAGCTCCTCAACGTTAGTACTCTCGCCTGCATACTCTCCTATAAAGGACTGTCTCTTCAAAAATTGAACATTAAGAAAGGCTGGGTTTTCCCTTATTCAATAGAAAATCGACTGCTTTATATTTCAGGATATTTATTCCTAAATAACAAAACACATTGTTACACTTGTTCATCATAATTTCTGATCATTTATCATATATTTCATAAAAGTTTTAACACAGAAACAATAAAATTAGATACTCTCTTCATTACTTCTGAACCTTTTTGTACTGTATAAAATTCATTGTTCAAGAAAGTAATTTTTATCAAGAACAATGGTTTCTTTAAAAAATGCTACCAATATGCGATTTTTTTTTAATTTGCAAACTTTCTTCAACTTTTCCTTAAAGTGAGGTAATGAAAAATAGAAGCTAACATACATATTTTTCTAGTCAGTTCAATATTGTTTATAACTATCATCTCTTAGAAAAATGCAGAAAAGTTGAATTTTTTCGAGGATTTCGCAATTTTTCAGTAATGGACAAATAATAAATAAACAAAAAAGGGAATAATCTACAAAAAATATCATTTTGAAGAAAAAGAATGTCTTACAACAGGAAAGAAGGAAGAATGGAATTTCTAGGAGCAGTCCAGTGATCAACCTGTAAAATCCTGATTTAAGAACAAACCTGCAAATTTTCAGAATAATTGCAAATTTCTAGCATCACACTAAGTGAAGAAAGTTATAAAGAATAATAGATCGTTCTAACAAATACTTAATCAATAATAATTATTTATTATCTTACTCAAATCGAAAAGTTTACAACAAGTTGGAAATGTTAGAAAAAACCGCGAGTTTATAGCATTATTTGAAGAAAAGATAGTTACTAATAATAATGCATTTTTTGAACAATTATTTTTTCAACTCAGATTAATTCACTTCAGGTCAGGAGTTGAAACAAAGTTGGAAATTTCGGAAAAAAACGGGCTTTTTACCACTATTCTAAGAGAAAATTGATATAAACAATAATCAGTTCTTTATGATAATGTTTAATAATCTCATTATCAGAAAAAAAGTAATATTCTATATATTGCCAACGATTTTTACTGATGCAAACAGCAAAATAATAGAAGATAGCACCAAAAACGCGCAAATCCCTGTTTTTCGCTTGTAGAAATTTGTTTAAAACATAATCAAATAGGTGCGTTATCATGGAACTCTGAAAGTACTTGGTTATGTAAACCTTGTAACTAATTGTAAAGAAAAATCGTGAATGACATGTCGCTATCCACATTATCATTGATTCTGTCTAAAATTTGCAAAATCATCTTTTTTCTTAAGGATATGCATTTTGAGCTTGATGGGATTTTTGAAGGTTTTGAATATCAAATCTTGATATATGAGAGCTTGAAAACTCAAAATTTTAGAAACTTTTAAGAAACGCTTCTTTAGGAAATATCGTCGCGAAGCCTTTTATGGTCTACTTGAAATCCTGAAAAAATCCTCAATCTTAAAAGTAACTAGAAATTACAAATTATATTGTCCTAAAGTCACAGGACAAAAATATAATATTGAGTTCAATCTAATGAAACAGAGAGCGATCTGCACAGTGCGATACAATTTGGGACACTGAACCTTTTTCACAGTAAAAATTCCAAAGCACACAACAGCACAAATTTTCCTTTTTCAATTTATTTGCCGATTCACTGGAAACAACGAAATATCCTGAAATATAAAGCAGTTTATTTTGTATTAAATAAGAAAAAGGCAGTCTTTTTCAATGTTTAATTTTTGAAGAGACATATCCTTTATAGGAGAGTATGCAGACCTAAAAATTTCCAGAAATCTTCCTCCAACATTAAGGAACAAATGTCACACTGGAAGTTGTTTCAACTCTGAAGTTCACTCCATACTTTCCTTCGTTGAAGCTAAGAAAACGTGTTAACCGTCAGGTCTCCGTTTGCGATTCATTATTATTGAACAATTTGAATTTTTTACTTGTTTCTCCACATTGTAGGCATTGCTTGGCTATAATGCATGTGTATACCAAATTTCAAAGAGTTTCAATATTAATTGTCTGATTCGAGACGATTTATGATTAAAAAAATGATTGGATGTGGCAAAATTTTTTTATAACTTTTTCATTTTTATTATCAAAAATACAAATAGGATTGAAAAACTTTCAATGAAAGAAAGTTCCGTTTAGCGTTCTCGAGTGCTCGTCCCCTTATTGCTTTCGGACCCTCAATTTTAAAGCCAAACAGACGAATTTGCAACAGATATCTTATTTTCGACCGAAAAGATTACTTTTCTGCGGTCGAAAATGAATTCATATTTCAGAATGATGATTGTTTCGAGAAAGAGTTGCATTTTTCCCCACAAAATATGAATTCTACGAAGTAGTTTACTTTGAAAAAGAAAAAACATCAAACTCTGGAAAAGAGCTGCGTTTTTAACGGAATGGCTAAATTCTGCTGACCGCCCCTCCTAAACTTGTGAGCAACCATCATCCTCCCTTCTAATGTGAAATTACCTTTTATTTTCTCAGTTTATGCGCACGAAGCTGGGATAGAGATTTGGTAAATAAGTTACGACTAGAGCTGAAGAAGTAATTAGTTTCGAACCAAAATGTATTTTACAAGCATCACTTTATTTGCACTCATGTGCATGGCAGTGTCACTCCTCACTAGTGTTCTTGGGTCACGTGGTCCAATAGGAGGTTTTTCTGGTGCACAGAATGGTAGCTCGTATCAAGCAGTCCCTTGTTGCTCCCCGTTGGAATGTCAAGGTAGGATTTTCATTATTCAAGCCTAGTTGATGGAGGAAAATTTGTGATAAATTTGTTGCTTTCCATTATAAACGATGAGCTTTTGAGAATTAGCGTTCTTTGTGTTCGAAATAACAGTTCAAAATACCACGACTAGGATTTAATAATGAGATACATCTTTTATTTTTGGATGACTTGCATTATGCATAAGCTTTACTGTGTGTCCAGATTGATAACTAGTTTTCTGGTTGCAGATGGAAGGAAGCATAATTCTTCTGTAAATCATTGTCAATGTAAATGTTATCAAAAAGAAATAGATGAGAAAAACCAAAACAACAATTGTCATTCTGTAAAGAGATTATTTACTACACTTTTGCCTTAATCAAATCATATCCTAAAAAAAGATTTCTCGAAACTTTATTAGACGAAAGCAGTAAAATAGGAAATTTTCAAGGATCAAAATCGGAGAAGTGTCGACACTTAGAATCAGTCAAGGAATACTGGATGACTTTTCGAAAAAGCTTCACTGATTCAATCCCTGGTTCACATATTTTCGTGATGCAGGTTGTGTTCAGAGCTAAGTTCGATAATATAATCAATGTTTCATTAGCAATTTCTCTTCAAGGAAAAAATCACTCACAGGAATGAGTCAAAAGTATGCATGTAGCTTTGCGTTTTTTTCTTCTCGTATGGGTCAAACGCAAACATTACTGTCAGTACGGAGTATACTGTATTTCGTTCTCATACACGTCTTCACAACCGTCCTGAAAATTGGAAGTCATCAGCTTTGATTGCTGAAATGAAGTTAGCTGACTGTATGCAGAAAATATCAAATCGGATGTATATAAGTTCATGCAGACATTCGTGCTGAATAGTAAGAGCACTAAAAAGTTACTCGTACACAAGAGTAAAAACAGTATGATACTAGAGTGTTAGGGTTATTTTCGATATTCATGTACCCGTAAGCAGTCAATATTGTTGCAGCTAATCTCTACCCTGAAATCAAAGTAAAGATTACTTTCAGTTTCTCCTTTGACAATGAATTGAACTAGATAGATAGGTCTGTTTTCCATGGCGACCATCGCACTAACATCAGTACTCGATTGACATCAGGAATTTTATTTGTTTTTTCGAATGATGAAATCCATGATGAAATTCATGATGAAATTCATGAAAAATCGCGTTAATGCGTACAATAGCGGGACATTATTCCTCAACTGCCCCAACTCTAAGATTTGGATTGTCTTTAAATTCTGAGAATATGTATGCCTAACCAACAGTAGTTATTCCACGAACTTATGGACCATGATTACCAATCCTCCCCAAGGTAGGGAGAAGGGGGTTGAATATTCAACCCCAATGCCTGCAGGGGTAGTTTCAAACGCCTGTAACTTTCTTTTTAATTACGCGATTTAAATTTTTTATGAGGATTTTGGAAAGTGCTTTCTACACGCTTCCATCTTATCTTTTTATTTATACCAAAAAAATTGTTTAAACAATTCTTTTAATGAATCGATTGTTAATTCAACTTTTTTTCGCATTTAAGGCATCTACGATTCCTTTTTAAATAGTCGCAAAAGGAAGCTGACTTTTTAAATATGGAAAATGTCTAATAAAAATGGACAAATAGAGATTAATTGAGTTACAGAGTGTGACAGGGTAAATTTTGCACCCCTGTCACTTCATGACGTCGCTTCAGTTCCTGTATTAGGGTTATGTTTGAGATATTCATACCAAAAATTTTGAATA
>WSXT02087085.1:0-11830 GCA_011762715.2 Neuroterus valhalla
AAGGTTGTACTTGAGGGGGGGGGGGGATTTTACTTCGAAAACAAGGAGGAAAGAGGGCATCTGCAGGGATAGGGAAAGTTTTGGAAGGAGATTGAAGGACACGGTTATGAATAAGGAGGAGGAAACTTTGAGAGACTAGATGGTGAATAGAGTATGGACTGTCGTGAATGATAAGATAACAGGGGACGTAGAGGTAGAGTACACGTATGTGAGAAAGGTCAGAGCATCGGTGAAAGCCTCTAATCTTTTGGATAAGAGGGTAGGCTATCGGGAAGTACCAGTAGCAGCTAGGGGAAGTAAGTTTTGAGGGGGAGTCTTTGGAAGAGATATGGGGGAATCTGAACGTCGAGGTAACAGGGTGTGTGCATAAGAAAGGTTTTAGAAAAAAGAATAAACAAATGATGAAACCGTGGTGGGATAGGGAATGTGAAAAGATGAAGAGAAGGGTGAAAACAAAGTACAAGAAGTGGAATGATGGAACCGCGAAGAGAGAGGAGTACGTGGAGATGAGGGAGGAGTTTAGGTTAATGTGCAGAGGAAGAGAGCAAGGCAGAGAGAAGGATCTGAAAGAGGAGTTAAAAAGTGATAAAAACTTAGAGGAAGTGTGGAAGATCAAAAATAGGTTTCGAAAGCGTGTGGAGGGGATAAGTGAGAAGATTGGAAGTGAGGAATGGAGGGAGTTCCCCAAAGAATCTTCTCAGGTCTCAGGGCAACGGGAGACAGGTGAGGGCAGTAGAATGAGGTGCAGAGTGAAGCATGGATTTTTGGCACAGCAGTGGTTAGAGACAGGCTAGAAGAGGTAGTTAAGAAGGTATGAAGGGGTAAGGGATTTCCAGGAAAGTGGATGGAGGGGCTCATAGTGACACTGTATGAGAAAAGAGATAGAGATAGGAAGGAGAATTATAGGCGAATCACATTTATGAGCACGGCGTACAAAGTGTACGCAATGGTATTGGCAGAAAGGATACGGAATAATGTCAAGGGGTTAAACATATTGACGGAGACTCAGGCGAGATTCAGAGTGGGTAGGAGCACTATAGACAATATTTATATTTTTCGGATCGTGGTGGATAGAGAAATAGCGAAGAAGGGGTCAAAAGTGTACGTGTTTTCTGTAGATCTAAAAGGCGTTTCTTATCTGTTGGAAGAAGAAGGTGTGATAGGGAAAGTAAGGGTAGGAGGGGTTAGAATTTGGTGACTTGCGTATGCAGATGACGTAGCGTTGCTGTCAAAAAGAGAGTAGGCATTGAAAGAGATGATAAAGAGGTTGAGAAGCTACCTGGATAGAAGTTAGAATTGAATGCGGAAAAATCCTAGGTAATCTTGTCTAGGAGAGGAGGTGGAACTGATAAGGGAGGGGATTGAAAGTGAGAGTGGAAGGGGATGGCAGTGTCGGGGGTGGAAGAGTTTGTTGTACCTGGGTCTCCTGTTTGGAAGCAATACAGAAGTGAATAGTCATTCAATATGCTCCAACTTCCGATGGAGAAGAGGAGGTGCAAATTCTGTGGAAGGAGTATGCCAAGGTGGAGCACTGGTTGAAAGAATGGGAGGAGGTGGAAAGGAGTGGAATTCGTATGGAAATGATGCTGCATAAAAAGGGGAGAAAAGGGCGATTGCATTGACAAAGGAGGTGTTGGGTTTGATTATTAGGAAGAAAAGGTACGACGAGGAGAAATGAAGAAAGACAGATGTGTAAGGAATAGAGGAAATAGAAATTTAAAAAATTGTAAATAATGTAAATAGTAGATAAGGAATAACGAATAAGTAATAGTAGATAGAAAATAGGTAGGATCCGCGGAGGCGCAGAGTTGTCAATGCGAGGCTGGCAAAATGTAAGGAAATGCGTGTGAGACGAAACGAGGAAGACAAGGCAATAAGAGCGAGCGAGGACATAGTATTAAGGTATGGATGGCTGTTATTCTATGATTCGTTGACGGATGTTAGATTCAAGTATGCAATGTAAGAAAAAATTCTGTAAAACATAATGGTGTAAACAAGTCAAATGATAGAGAAGAGACAAAGGCTGCAGAATAGAGCTTCAAAATCAATATCTAACTCACCGCCAGATTTCCCCACTATTGATCTATACAAAGAAATCAGAGTATCAGATATATGTTCTATTCGAGACATCGAAAGATCAAAACTGATATCCAAGATGGCAAACGATCCTCTAAAGACAGAAAATGAATTTCGAATTGGAGCCGATGTTTATAATGATCAAACAAGATGTGCGGGAGAACTGGAAAGATCATATTATATGACAAATCTAGAACAGAACACGGCTGTGTAAAGCAGTATAGATAGAATACTGACGTTTTTTCAAATGCTTCTATGTTTGGATTCTTATTTCATTACGATATGGTAGTGATGATTCTCATGACAGAATAAGTAATGGTTTTCTTTTTCTGTTTCAGGTGAGTCCAGTTTATACAAAGTAGTAAATGAGCATTAATTGGCGTGAGTATAAATAATATTCTTGTCTAGGGCTCCTACATAGTCACTTTCTTTCTCTTGAGTCACTTTTTGAAATTCACTTTTTAGTCACTTCTTTCAAATAGAGTCATTTTGATCACTATTCCAATAAAGATGATGATGCCTCCCCCGTATTAGAGGTTTGGTAGAAGTATTTTATATAATGAACGAAGGCCACAGGTATCACCTCTTGCCGCGGATACTCTCCGGTATAGAGAGCGCGAAATGATTCGGAATAATGCTCGTTGGTGATTGGCGCGCCGAGTCTATAACACAGGGTATGCGACCTAGTCAAAGTTATGCTCGATCGTGATTGGCGCGCTGGACCTGTGGTGCGGGACGCGCGAACCAATCCGGATGTCGCAAGCTTCTTGATCCAAAAGTCATAATATTAACGTTTCAAAGCATCATCTATCTTTCGAAAATCAAGCCTGCCCTTAATGATAAAAGGAAAAGTTGCATATGTTCACTTGGAATTTTATGAATATTATGCATCGCGTTTATCTTGTTTTCCTCAAAATCCTTTAGATTAACTTATTCTCCTAAAATTATTCTCAATTCTCTCTAATTCCACCAAGTTCACTGAAAATTTTCAAAATAAATGAAAAGATGAGTCAGGGAAAATTCATGAAATCTTTAAATGAGGATATCCTAGAAATACAAATTCAAGCCGATAGTTTTTTATTCTTCAATTTTCATTCCAATGCACTAAAGTTCTTTTGAATTTGCTCAAATCAAATTGGTCGATTTTGGTAACTTTTACGTTGAAATTCAGATTATGTTGAAAATTCATCCGTTCAGTTCAAATCAACTATTATTGTATACGAAATCATTTTTGTTCGTGAAAAATTTCATTATCTGTTAGAAAATTTAAAAATCTAGAAAAAATGACCAATTGTTTTTTGTTTGTGAAATGTGAATCTCCGGGTTTGTCTTTCCCGAATGGAATAAGTCAGTTTTTAGTTCGAAGTATGATTCTTCATTCCAGTTGGAATATTTCTATCTGAGGTAAATAATGTTTGTTTTTCTTCGATTTACATTAGCAGAAAATATCGTAATGAGGTGCTGATTCAAGTACCCAAACCTAATTCCTAATCAAGAAAAAAAGGATTCGAAAGTCTTAAGACTCCAAAAATATTCCGCATATTTGATAGTTGGAAATGGAATTGGAAAAGTTGACCTATAAATTTCATTGAGACAAACTTAAGCAGTAATTCCGATCCTTTCATTCCGGGCTTTTCACCCACTTATACCCTAAAATTCGAAAAGGAATTCTCATCATTACGCCCCAGATGTCAAATAATTCCGATTCATGATGAGGAACTTATGCTTTCTTATTACTTTTATCTGATCGAATTTCCTCATGAGGGGTCGTAACGAAAACGGTAGTAGCATTAGAGTAAGGAGGTCATAACTGAATTAATATATCGCAATAGGAAAAATACAACTGTTTTTAGATAAAACTTATATTCACCCATGCCCAAGTCCTTGTCCTATCCAGATTCGTCTTATTTCTTTTCTCTCATTTTTACCTTCATCTTTGTCTCCACAAATATCCCTTTTATCCTTTTTATCAAACCGTCATCTATACCTTCTTCTTTGATGGCCTTCAAAGGACTCTTCTGTTCACGGATTCAAAAGCTGCTCTGAAATCCACGAACAGTGCAACAAGCTCTCTTCTCTCCAGACCCAAGTTTCTATTTACCAGTAAATTGAGCAAGTATATATTATCTGTGGTTCCCCTACCTTTTTTTGAAGCCCGTTCAGTTATGTGGTATACTTTCCTTTTCTTCTACCTGTGATTCTAGTCTCTTCCCAAGTACTTGCGCATGAACTGTATAGCCCACTGACATAAGCGTGATTCCACTATACTCCTCTACCTTATTTCCCTCTCCTCCCTTAATCAACGATACTACCAGCCCTGTCTTCAGACCTCATTGCAAATCTTCCACATCTCTTCTTTCAATCCTTCTTCCCCATATTACATTGCTTCATTCTCCAAGGCATCTTCCCCTGTTGCTATGTTTCTTTTCAGTTTTATGAAACTGTCCCCTTTCTTCCTTTCTCCGTTTATACCTCACCATGCCCTTTGTTCCCGCTTTCTCGACTTCTGCCTTGTATCTTACCTTCTACTACCCTTTTCCTCTATTTTTCTACACTCTTTTTCAGCCTGTCGTAACTTACCCTACATTCGTCATCCCACCATCCTTTCCTTCTTTCCTCTCCATCTCCTGTCGGTCTTACCTCCTCCCAGCCTCCTCAATCACTCTTTTTAGTTTTTCTAGCAGCGTATCTACTCCTTCTTCTTCCATACTCCCTACCTCCCGATTTTTTATTTTTTATCCAATTCCTCTCAACTTATTCTTCCTTCTTTACAACCCATGTTTACTCTTCTTGTCTTTCCTCCTTTTTTCTTCCCTCTGCCATGCCTAGGTCCTCTATATCTCAAAGTCGCTATTACCAAAAAGGGCTTGGAACCTATCTCGTTGCTTACTTTCATTCTGACCATCATATTCCCTATTCATTCTTCTGCCAGAATGTAATCGTTTACCCCCTCTACCTGTGAAATGTATCTCCCCTTTTCCATCTCCCCTCGCATCGCTGTTACAAATAAATCATCCAGTTTCCCCCAGCAGGTCAGGAAGCCTCTAACGTCTCCCATCCGACTCCATGTTTTGAATTTCTCAACAAGAATTTTTTTTACTCCGTCCCACACCTCTTCTCCTTTTTTCAGTCCAAGCATTCAAGGCCCCTTCTATAAGCTCCAACATTTCCTCTGTATCCTCCATCCATTTCTTTATCACGCTCCATCTCTTCTCTTCACCCCTTTACCTATATACGGATGCCACTGTCATACTCTTCTTTCCTAATCTAATTCTCCTTACGATTGTTCCGTCATTTTCTTCCCTATCATTATATTTCTTAATCGCTATTTCCTCTTTTACCCCTGACAGCATCCCACCCATTCCTCGCCATTTCACGTGATCTCTTCTCTTTGACTCAATCCCCAACACGTATCATCGTATTGTAAAATATTCTAGTTTGGATTGATACTTTTGGGGGTATTTTTCTCCAAATTTGGTACGTTAATTTATGTCCTTCCTAATCTGCAGAAATTATGTATTTTTAATCTTCTTTGGTATAGGTATCAACTACTTGCTTGGAAATTTGGCTTTGTTGGTTGAGAACTCATTTTACCGACTGAAAATTGAAGTATCTTATTTTTTGTTGAAAATTCAGATTTTATATCAAAAATCAATCTTTTCTCGTTGAAAACTCATCTATTTGGTGAAAATTTGTCTCTATGGTGGAAAATTAATTTTTTGGTTAAACTTTCATATCCTTTGGTTGAAAACGCAAATTATTTGATAGAAATAAATATATTTTTGTTTGAGATTTTACATTTTTTTATAATTCGTCTTACATTGTAGAATTTGACTAGTTTCGGTGTAAAATTAAAAAGTTATCAATTCGAAATTGTCCTTGTGAACTGATCTTTCTTGCTTGGAAATTTAACGATTTGGTGGAAACTCAAATGATTCAATCTTTTAAAAGTCGTACTTTTTTATTTGAAATTCAACTATATGCGTCTTGATGCAAAAGCTCGTTAAAAGTTAAATTTGTGATTGGAACTTGATCCTTCTTGATTGAAAAATCATCTTCCATGGTAGAAAATTCATTTCCTGTGGTTAAAATTTCATTTCTTCTTGTTTAAAATGTAACTCAGTGTGCCAACCTGATAAAGAAGCCGGAAAATACCGAGAAAAGACCGGAAATTGAATTTGAAATTCGAGAATTTACTTGACTTAACCTGCACAATTAAATTAAATCTTCTTGGTTTGAAATTGGACTGTCCCAGTTAAAGATTCATAATGTTATTTGAAAATTCATCACTTTGGCTAGCAAATGAACTATTTTTTTGTAAATACGTTTCTTTTGTTACCGCTGATTGGTTTTTTCCAATTGTAAGTTTAACTTTCCCAATTTTTGTAAAAAAAAAATTCTTTTTTCGTGGAAAGTTTGAGTATGTTCTCCAAAATTAATTCATTTTGTAATGTTTGATCAGTTGTGTCTTGACCGGGAAAAAATCAGGCATGCTTGATAATCAAGCTGTTTAGGTCGGCTTGGCAAATTTCAACGAAAATTCGTCTCAAGTGGTATAATTCATCTGTTTCAGATTTAAAATCCAGAACTTTTTTTGTTGAAATATCAGCTATATAATGTTTTGTTCAGAATTATTTTATTTTTGTTAGGAAATTACCCACTTGTATAGGAGTTGCACATCTCTCTATAAATTAATTCCTTTCTTGTTGAATATTTATTGTTAAGGTTAGAAATCCAACTACTTCGTTGACATTACCTGTTTCGTAAAAAATTCGTATTTTCGGTTAAGAGATTTACTGTTTTGTTGCAAATTTGTCTGTTTGGTTCCAAAATTCAACAATTTGGTAAACAATTCAAATAGCTGGTAGAAAATTGAACTATTTAGTTAAGAAACAAGCGACTTAGTTGATAATGTAACTATTTGGTAGAATTAAGTTGGAAGTTAAACTGCTTAGTTGAAAGCGAGATTACTTTGTTGAAAATTAATTCGATTGTTTGAAGATGAATCTCCGTGGTTGATGATTAAACCATCTTTTCGAAAATGTCTGTCTAATTAGTTGAAAATGAATTTCATTTTCCAAAAATGTAACTATATGTTTCATTTTTCTTGGAAACTTATCATTCATGAGTCAAAAATCGAACTATTGGGTAGTGAGTTTATGTCTCTATTTGAAATTCGTCTTTTCGTGTAGACAATTAATCTTTTCAGTCGTAAATTAATTCTTTCCATGTAAATTTTACTGTTCCCGAAACAAATTGTGAAAAAGCCCAAAATTGGTAACATAGTTCATAAAAGGTTCCTGAGTGTGTGTCAAATGGATGAAGCAAGATTAATGAATAATAAATTTTAATTAAGCTCGTTTTGAGATTGTATTAATTTTTTTCTCGTAATTAATTATTTCTTCTCATATTCCACTTTCAAATGAATTGAAGACGGAGTGACAAACTCGTAAAAGGCGAATCCGCCTCTGGGGATCTTGGGAAGCTTTATGGTTTCTCTCTTTTGGAACCCAGTTATATAAGGTTCTCCTTTTTTCTGTGGAAATTTCGCTCCAAGGAGTTGCCATGTTGCACGAGATTAATCTCTAGACAGACTTCAAAGAGAAATATGTTTGTTAGCAATGATGAATAAAATTGTCTCGATTCTTGATACTCTGTGGTTTAAATTGCAATAGTCAACGAAACGAAAGGAGCTATTTTGCTGGCAGCATAGCTTTTCTACGTGTCTGCAAGAAATGTTTTTCTGATTTCCCAGATAATGTCGAGTTGCCAAAAACATTTTTGGCCCAGTGGCTTATTTATTACTGCCGCAGAAAGCGAAATTTTTCCTTTCCCAACTTTGATACTGAAAGAAAATATGTACGTCTAAATTTTCTGATGAATTTTAAATAAATATATCGTTGATACTGTTGCATTTTAAACATGAATCTGAATTTGGATCCAAGGTGATGGATTTCAGTTGGATGCAGAGTACAAGTAAAAACTTTATTTCCGACGAATTTTTCAACTCTTTGCTTATTGAATTTTCCTATTGATATGATTGTCTGACGTCCCACACATATTTCGAGATTTTGAATTTATTTTTAATATACGTTTATAGTTCATTTCTTGGCTTAAGGCAATAATAGGATAGATAAATAATTTTTCGATCATCTGGTCTTCTTTTCTGTTGAAATAGAAAGGCTCTTTACTAGAGCAATACGTTTCGCTTGTAGCGTAAAAGCCTCATCGCAGTCATAGTGAAATTACTTTCCTGTCTTAATTTAATTTTGTTGAATATAAACAACGAATCGCCTGTTCCTAAACAGAGGATAAAATCAATAAATAACAACAATAAATAGAGGCGTTCATGTCATGTCGCAAATTGTGATTATCTAGGTTAACAACAAACCTTCAAACACGCTTCGTGTAACTACCAAGAACTATCAATACCTACAATTAAATTGCCAGGAAAGATACAGTATGTTCTTTAGAAATAGATGAGTTTTATTTTGACATATTTAAAAGTGATGAAAAAAAAATGTGGAGTGAGCATATCCGTAGATTGGAAGAGAAATAAAAATATTAGATCAAAATTATAGTGGAGCACTCAAGTGTTTATTCCAATCCACGGATAGAACTGACTACTGACGATTTTGAAATTACATGCAGAGGAGAACGAATGAAGTCAAGGACTTAGGAAAAACAGCAGAGTAGGGTGAAAATGGAAATCGTACAATACGTTGCGCAATAAGAAAAAAACAATATGGCGACTTATAGTGCACACCATTGGCGGGAACATTTGAAAGTAGTTCAGATAACGTAGGTAGAATTCGAAAGAAGGCATTGTGGAATAGCAGAAACAAAATGGCGACAAAGAGCACACTGTTTTGGCGTGTACATTTGAATGTTACTTGGATGAAACAAGTAAAAAATTGATAGTAGAATTCAATAATACCTTAGGAATGTTGATGACAGTAGTAATGATTATCTGAGTTTAGAACATTTCCTTATTAAATCAACGTAAAGGTTATTGAATTTTTGTGTGTCTGATCTCAAAATAGTTGAGTTTCCGTTCTTAATAATGTGGAATATTTCTCTAAGGAGTCCTTTTCTGTAATTAAATATAATAAAAACAATTATAGCATCTTTGAAATCAAATTGATGATCAAAATCATGTGAGTGATGTACAAGTACAGTGCCACGATCATCATGTGTACAATCATTTTTATGTTTTTTGAGACGAACAGGAAGGTATCGTTTAGACTGGCAAATATCACAACATCAAAATAAGACACACATCACTTATTTCATTAACTGCTCAGCTTCTGATGGTTGTTATATTGTCCACCACAAACAGCATTCGGCAATCGATCGTTACAATAATTGTTGAATCAACTTTCCTTTTTTAAGCAAAATAACCAGAACTTTCCATGATTTTCATTATGCGTTTGGTTCTTTTTTGCTACATTTATATTCATTTTTAAATACAAACTTACATTCAATTACACATTTTCAGAATAACAACAATAACAATTGAACATTGCATAAAAACCAAATATCTTTTTGATTAATTGAAAGCAATAAAGAGTTGTCGGGAGGGCAATTCTATGTATATTGTAGCAGCTCAATAATTTATAAAGACGAAATTAAAAGAAAATCGTGAATAATGTTCTCCAGAATAGACCAAATTCACCTCGATAATAAGTTCTCATAATTAATATAATTTTAAGATCTCCTCGGATTTTAGGATATATAATTTATAGTATTTTTAAAATTGAAACGCAAATCACTATTTAGTTCCGACTTTTTCCTTTTTCCGCTCTTTTAATTTGTCTCAAAGAGTCACCTTTTCTGGTTAAAAATCCAACTTTTTGGTTTGAAATGTTATCTTTTCCAGATAAAAATTCATCTTGTTTGTTGAAAACTTCTTTCTTCTGCAAAATTATTCTTCTTGTTTAATTTTTTCTTTCATTCGTGAATTAAGTGACTTTTTTCAAAAAAATTACACTCTTGTCAGAACCATAAAAATTAAATCTTCTTACGAAATCCATCAATCTTCGAATCTTTACTTAAAACTGTGACAGGCAACCAAAATCACTGGAATGAACTCATCAAAATCAAAGTCCTCCGTTAAAAAACGTATTTTTCGATGATTGGGGATTCTCGTTGGAAATTGAACTATCGGATTAAAAATGTAACCCTTTTCAATCAAAAGACCAAGTATTTGTTTGTAAATTCATGTATTTTGTCGATAATCCGTATGTTGGTATAGAAAATTGATCTCCTTTGATAGAAAATAATCCTATCGATTAGGAATTCAATGTTCATATTTTTAGGTTGGAAATTCTAATTTTCTTGTAAATAATTCATCTTTTTGGCCTAAAAATTAGACAATGATGATAAAAATTCATTTCATGCAGGTAAATTAGCCTTATACAGCAGAAAAAGTATTTTTTTGGTGTAAAATTCATCCTTCTGGCTAGAAATGAAACTCTTCAACTAAAAATTTATCAGGTTCTATTAAGGATGTAACAATTTAATTTAAATTTGTCTTTCATAGTTGAAATATTAATTTTTTGTAATTTCAATTGTCAATATTCTTTCGGTTGAAATATAAACTATTGCATGTTTCGTTAATGATTTATCTTTGCGATTGAAATTCCGAATATTTGGTTGAAAAATGAATGCTTCTGATGATAATTCATTTCTTATCATGACATTTATCATTTTAGATGCAACTTGATCACTTTGGTTAATAATGTTACTATTTTGTTAAAAATCACTTCATTTCGTTGGAAATTGATATCCTTGATTTGAAATTGCTCTCTTTTGGTTGATGGATTCATTTCTCTTCGATTTCAGAGTGAAATATTTTTTGGTTGAAATATCAACCATTACATTTTTCGTGAGAATGTATCTTTTTCTAATCTGAAAATCATCAACTTGGTTTGAATCTAAACATCTTTGCGAAAAATACATGTATTCAGTAAAAGATTCCTCATTGTATTTAAAACTTCGGAAATATCCTTTCAAATCACATTTTTTCCAAATATTGACATTTTTTGTTGAAAATTTATTTATTATTATAGAAAAGTCAATTTTTTGGTTGGTTGAAATTAATCGATCTCTCTCAAAAATGCATAGTGATGCATATCAGGAATCTTGTTGAAGTCATGTTTTTTCTTCGGAAATTCGATTGTTTTGTTGGATATTCATCCTGTCGATGTGGAAATTACCTAACTTTCGGAAGAAAGTTAATCTTGTTCGTTGAAAATTCAACTATTTTGTAAAAATTCGATTTCTTTGTTCGACATTCATTTATTGGGTTGAATATCCAACTATTTTGTCAGAGTTATCTCTATTGGTCGAAATATAACTCTCCCGTCGGAAATTTGTCTTTCCGGATTGAAAATTGATCTCTTATGAGGAAAAAGTCATTTTTCTTGGTTGGCCCTCCGTCGATTTCGACCATAGGACGCGAGTCGACAGTAACCCTAAAGTTTACACTGTACATTCAGACCGTTACCGTTTGACGGGGAGTGTCACCATTGAAAAAAAATCTGCCCGCTTGGCGGGCACATTCTCATCGCGCGCTTCGCTCGCAAGTTTGAGCGCGCCTAGGGCGCGCGTCTTTCGGATCTCACGCTTCGCGCTCGAAGGTAATCTCACCTCGCGCTCCGCGCTCGGCTTTTGTGCCTCCCTACAGTTGTATAAAAAGCTTGTGAAACTCAAAAGCGAAATGTCGAGTACTCTAATTTGATGAGTGTGAATT
>WSXT02087096.1:0-11830 GCA_011762715.2 Neuroterus valhalla
TCAATTTAAATTTAAATAATGAAAATTTGCTTGTTTCTCACTTAATATAATAATAATAATAATAATAATAATAATAATAATAATAATAATAATAATAATAATAAACTCTTTTTTCTGTGTATCTGGTGGCTACCCTGATGCTGCATTTATTTATATTTATATTTTTTCCCCATTTTCATTCAACATATTCGTCATAAAACCATTCCAATTCTTTAAGGCGCTTTGCATTTTCACTTATTTACGTATTACCAAATATGGTCTGCTAAAGCTTCAATTTGAGTAACTTAGCGTGAAATACTTGGATATTTGGAGTGATTTTTAATCAAATATGTATAATATATACAGCTTTTGAGGGTAGGTTCTTTTTTAAGAAGAAAAAATGTGCACATTCTCATCGCGCGCGGCTCGCTTCGCTCGCAAGTTCGAGGCGTGCGTCTGCCGGGTCTTGCGCTTCGCGCTCGATAATGTATTAGACTTGCGCTTCGAGCTGGGCCATTTTATATCTCGCGCTTCGCTCTCGCATTTTTATACCTTGCACTCGGATTGCTCTCTTTTGTTTATTTTAATAATTATGCACTTTTCTAAAGTACATTTAGCAAAACCATCTCTTTAAGGTTCGAGTTACTCTATGCTTCTTCAAATTAACGAACTCATTCTCTCTGTTGGAACTCTTAACAAGTGTACCAAATGTCGATTCGATCTGTCTTATTTTTTTAGGACCATCGTGTTTACGGACGGACGGACATACATAGCAAAAGACAGACACCATTGTCAAAACCTTTTTTTCATCCTCAGAGTATTTAAAAATGTGGAAATCCGTTGAAAATTCAAGATATGAAATTTCGGACGATTCTAATACTTTTCCAATCACAAATAATGAAAATGTAATAAAGTTTTCGATGTTTTATAATTTTTTTGTACAGTAGAAGTTTGAATTTTTTATTCTACAAGGAATTTCGAAAAGTTGTTTTGGTAATCTTGTAAAGCATCGAAAAAGCAACGTTTTTCTCCCCATGACTTTTTTTCCATATCATTTGTAAGTTCCTGTGGGATCTCCAATTTCGTTTGTATTTTTGAATTTTGAAAATGCTATAACTCCAGCCATTTTTGTAATCGAAAAAAGTCGTAAAGATAAATTGTTTGCATTTTCAAATACTACAAAGAATCGTACAAAAAATAATAAAATCCAGGAAAAAAGGGTCTCAAAAAATTTTTAAATGTTCTAACTTTTTGAGTTTCCATCCAGAATATCTGGTTAATGAAGTCATCCTTTTTTTTGACCTATTAACAAGTGTACCAAGAAACGATTTCATCCGTCTATTTTTCCGGGAGTTATCAGGTTTACGGACAGTCGAACATACATATCAACAGGCAGACACTATCGCTAAAACCTGATTTTTGGGTCAGGGGGTCTCGAAACGTGAAAATCCGTTGGAAAACTGAGATGTGAGATTTCGGACAAATCTAGTACTTTCTCAATCATAAATGATGTGAATGTAAAAAGCTTAAAAATCTACCTCAAAAATGTTACCAGATGTGTTTTAGATCACTTTTCGTTAAAGCAGTTGTTAAGAAGCGACTTATAAAAACTGATAATGAATTTAATCTCGTTTGCTTTGCATACCACAAAGTTTTCGAGGAGGATTATGTTTATAGTATCTAGAAGTCTCTTGTAAGTTTTTAGTCAGGAGTCCACAATGAGGAGCTGTATAGAATATATATATTTAAATTTTTATTCTTGTTTTCGAACAATGGGGTCTATGATTCTATTGAATGAGCTGTGCATGAATGTATCAGAGCTGCCGAGCTCAACTTCAAATTAGGAAAGTAGTGAGAAAAACTAAATCATATAATAAAGTTCCTGTTGTCAGGGATGCTGGGTTGGCGGAAGCAACAGTTCGCCCTATGGACGATGTCTGCCCGTGGGATGCTGCACCCGGACCGAATTCCGAAGCAGGACCAGATATCGCGGTGCCAACATCATCTGGGGCAACGGCATCATTTGAGGCCTCATCTTTCGACGCCAACGCCGCTCTTTCTCAGACCTCAGAGTCTCGACCCTCGCGCAAGAACTCTTCTCAATTAGATTCATGCAGTTCATCGTCTGATATTAGTATAGCAATCGCGGAAGTTTCAGATAGACTGCGCAAATCCTGTGGTCCGTACCCTGGCAGTTCTAGTAGTACCAGTGAACGTACGCCCACAGCTATGATCACCCGAAACTATTCGGTAGGTTCCATAAGTGGGAAGGTCAAGCTCTCAGACACCAGCAGATCTTCTGTGTCGTCATACACTTGTCCCTCGCCCCAGCAGTCGCTTGATCTGTCTCATTTAGTCGGAGAAAAATCCGAATCATCGAGTGGGGTTAGAACTGTCCCTGAGGATCTGGGGGTTCATGTTCGATCAAACGCGAAACTTCCTAAGGATGATCACGTGCCCGGCAAGGCGCCCTTGATTAGTATAAGTGCAATTGTGGGGGACTTGTCTGGGGACGCGGTTGATTCTGAACTGGAGAGTATCGCAGGTCCTAGCTGTGAGTGCATTTCGAGAGATGAACAAGCGACACAAACGAGTTTTAACAAAGTCGACGTAGACGTACAGAAAGATGATGACGGTGACGAAAACGTGTCGAAGACTACGGCGCCGGTTCAAGCTGAACTGGAATCTGAGGAAGGAGCAGAAGAAGCGCAAGTTGTTCCTGTCTGGGAACCGGACACCCAGCAGGATCCAACCGCCGCCACGCCTGCAAAAACTGAGGAGCAGGGAGACAATAATGCTAACGAAGTTTGCCCGTGGGAAGACGAGTGAGTACCTGATTCTTATTTTTTTTCTTATTTTGGAGAGTGCAAATCTGACTGCTCTGTTCTCATCTATCTAGAAGACTCTTGTATTCGAATATTACAATTATTACTAAAAACTAAAAACAGTGACTACGAGAAATTTTTTCCAAATTAGTTGTAATCCGAGCAGGAGTAGTTCAGAGGTTATTTTTCGGATGTGACGTCTCAGGGGGAAAAATACGATTTGACCTGGAAACCTGGACAATCGAAAAAAAGTCAAACTAGGAAATGTCCGGGAAATTCATGTTTTTGCCATTTTGGATTTAAGCCTCAAAACAATAGAAGTCAATAGAAGAAAATAATAAACAATTTAAACTTGGTAAAAAATGGTAATTATTTCTGGAGTCTACGTAGCTGAATAAATGAACCAAATTTCTTCGATATTTTCAAGATTGAAACTCATGGCTTTTCCAAGAAATTTAAACTACATTGAAACCACTGTAGAACTTGAAATAAACCTAAATTTGTAACGCGACCTGAAGAAAGACCCCTAAGCGGCCAAACGTAATTTTAGAGGAGAAGCAGGAGAAGTGGCGACGGGCCGATAGAACTCTTCAGAACGACAATGTTTAAACGCTTGTACTGAATAGATTATTATTGATGGAATTTTTTAAACTCTACTCCCTTAAATAGCAAGTTCGAATCTACGTAAAACATTGAAAATCACAGATTCGATTTTTGGCTGCTTAGGGATCTTTCTTCAGATCGCGTCACATTTGGACTCCATTTACACCAAGTCCAATTGTATAGTTAAAAATAGTTTCTTGTTCGTTAAAATATTAAATCGTTGATTCTTATTTCTTCATTTTAGTCAGATCTAGTTCTTGTACATTCTATTAGTTTCACTTATATAACCCGTACCTACTCTATTTCGACTGGTTTCTGGAACTTTTTTAAATTCTTAAAATGTATATAAATTCTAAATCAATTATTTTGAGTTCATCTGAAAAGTTAAACAAATTTACCCTGGAGAAATATTGAAAAACCTGGAAATGACCCGGAATTCGAAAGCCTCCCTCGTGATGCTACTCTGAAGAATAATTGAATGTTTCCATAAAATTTTGGAATCATAATCATATGATTATTCATGATACTTACTTCTTGATTTAACTGGCAAAGTTGTATCTCGAACAAAAAATTTTATTTTGAAATGGCACTTGTTTTGATTTTCCAGGGAAAATTGTAGAGTGGATTCGACCTATGTAAAAACTTATGCAACGTTGGGTTATTTGTAATTTGGACTAGAACGCTAATCTTACTTACATTAGGGTTACCAGACGTCCTTACGGGTTTGCGTATTACCCTAGGTGCGATTTGCCTTTTAAAGCGTCTAGAAACGCCTGGGTACTTGACTTGCTTCCCAATGGTGCAGCATCGAACAAGATATTCTTCGAGATAAAGAGTGATATTCGATTTACGTAAATATTATAATATACTTTGCTTTAAGGCAGAAGTGGTTCTACTTTTCTATTCTCGAATCTCTGGTAACCCTACGAACTTTAGACTTAAAACTTTACAAATCCGATTTCCACTTCTTCTACTTCGCTAAACCCAAGGATCCAGAGTACTTCGCAAATGCAATTCAATTTTCTAGAGTTGTTCCACCCAGTAAGTTGTTCTCAGTAAATCGTCTTTTCAAAAGTTTTCATCGGCATTCCGATGTCTCCAAAATATTTTGAGAGACTATTTTAGAGACTTTTCTATAAATTGTAATTTCTTATGTTTGCTTCAGATCATGATATTAGTTTGCTTTTCTTTAGTATCCATAATATTGAATTTTGGAAAAAAGCTTTGATATGCATATATTTCGTCGAATTACAACGAGAGTTTGTAGCCACTTTTGAGTGAGGATCTAATTTTGCAGCTCGAAGCATGAATTCTGAGTTGGAAAATAAATGGAATACGAACACCGAATCCTTTAAAGATGAAAAATTGAACACCGTACAAGCGTACAACTATACGAAGTACTCATAATTGTGGCCTAAAGCATATGATTTTATTTCTTTGAAGGAAACGTCTGCAGATTTTAGAAGCGCGAGGAGATTTCTATAAAGATAAACTAATAGTTTTTTACAAATGTATGCAGCGAGATGATCGTAGGCACGTTGTGTGGAATAATGTCTATGCTGTTTGCACTTGGCTTGCTAATGCTTATCTGATATCTATAAACAAAAAAAGATGCCAAGTTAGCAAATATCGTACATTTAAGATAGACGTTCACATCAGTATGATAAGATAAAATATAAATGCACTGTTCAAGTCATTTTTGTGCATGTGCATTGTACAGATTCGTTCCTGGGGATTCAGTCAATCTTGAGCCCAATGTCCTTTCCCTAGGACCGCAGTCTTAGGCGAAGCACTTTAATTCCTTTCGGACATAAATAATCATAAAATGATTCGCTTTTGATGCCCAAATATTTTTCAAATAATTTTTCCTATTTATTGTTTAAATCTTCTCCAAGGATGGTTTATTTTTTAATATTCTACAAGATTTTCTTGAGATTAAGTGAAAATTTGGTTTCAAGGTACTGCACCAATCGATGTGAAAGTTTAATCTCGTAGGAAGTTAATAGCAATGTTGCACAAATTATTATTCGTGCATATTCTAGTCTATAGTTCAAAATAAATGTTCTTTGTGTGTTTAAACTCTGTGGATATCTATTTACAATAATCGATGGTAACTACATCCTCTACTCGTTACAAAAAATCATTGTCTGATAATTGAGTTTTAATTCATCTTAGAAAAACTACTGTAGGTTTAAAATTATTGTCTGCACGTTTCATGTTGCATGAATTAATATATTAAATGTTGAGAAATTTCCACGTCATCAAGACGAACTATATACAAATCAGACTCAGGATTCAGGAACTGCGACTGCCCCAGCACCTGGAACCTTTGCATTTGACAAATTGTTAGTGTTGATCTCTAGTGTCATTATTTAATGTATTTGATATTGTAGAATGGAGTTTAAAAAATGTTAAAATATTACTCGTTTAAGAGGGACGTTAGTAGAATATTCCAAGTTGTGGATAATCGATATTGGACCTGAAGATTGATATCGGAACCGGAAATTGATTGATTGATTCCTCAAGCTTCACACAGAAGAAAGCTGGACTCATTTTGAGTCGGATATTGACCCTGAATTGAGACGCAGCATTATCTTAACTAATGGACTCCAATGGAGTTTTCAAAAAATGAGTATTATATAAAGTTGCCTCGGCAGCAACTGAAGTAACACCTGGCAAAAATTGAACGCAGCAAAAGTAAGCCTAGCTTTTTTTCTGTGCAGTACCCTAAGATTGTTCGTATTTTATTTTTCGACGATAGTAATAAGAGTATGCTTAGCTTGATTAAGGTCTTTTATTTTTGGGCTTTTAATAGCATTTTTGTTGATGGCAAATCTCACTTATTATAAAAGTGCTTCCGTTCTGTCGTTGTATGTGAAAACCAAATCAACTCTGGATCCTTGAGGAGAAATCTTTATGTGAATTCTTATATAAGAAATCTAGCATTCTAACGATGACTGTATTATGACGGGAGCTCAATTTAATTTGAATTTGATTCTTATCGTAAGTAGTTAATCAGGTGAAGATCACAATGTATTAAACGGAATGTGTGAAATGTTGATGCGATTCATGATTGATGAAACTCAACACTTTTCCGAGAATCTCAAACGTGGTGTGAATAAATTGAAACTTTGCTCGTAAATTTAAACGAGTTCTATGTGCAATCAACGCTTGTCGAATGAAGTTGCTCGGTGCTTTTTATTGTTTGTAATTGCCACGTTTGTTATATATTGAATGTGTCCAAGGCGCAGAGGTTGTAATATTCTATATTCACTTTTCAGCGAAAATCAGTGAAAGTAACAAATCTAAATTTTAAATCCGATTCAGGCTCGCATTATCTTGAAAAAAGCTTCGATTGTTCTGGCTGAAATGGATGTTGTTATTCGACAAAAAGTCTTTAAAAATTGCAATTATGAAAGGTTTAATTGTTATTAGGAAGAAATTTCTTATTTATGTGAAAATTGTAGTTGCAGAAAAGGGGCACACACAAATATTTGTAGATTGGCTTTTTGTGAACTGATTGATTCTCTGCTCTTATGATGCAATCCAAGAAATGAATTTAAATTCGAGATTGAGTTTATTTTTGAGTCTTGTATTTTATATTTAAAATTAAATTAATTATTTATTTGCTGGGAAATCAAGCAGAGAAGATTGAAAAAAGTGATCGATTGAATTCAAAGTATATTTATAGACTGCAATTCTTTTTGTGTAATTTCAATGAGCTTATTTTGAAATTGAACTCCTAGCGATCAGAAGACTGAATATGTACCTGAGAACATGTGAGGTAAGAACTTTCAAGTGGGCCTCGATTTGAATGGGAGGATTCATCAATTTTTTTTCTCTTTTTCATGTGTGCCCCTGCTTCTAATTGTAATTTTTCTCGAAGAGAAAAACATCGCTACGTTTTCTCGATACTTACTCCGCCGCGTGTATACACTTTTCTCTGTATAGAAATTTTTAATAAGAGAGAAACTTCTTGTTACCATTCTGACGTTGTTAAGTTTTCATGATCGTTATACAGTTTCTTTTATTTTTTAAACTTTTTCCTTCTTTCAAAAAAAAATCAATAAACGATCATCTAAACTTTCTGAAAGAGTAAAATTGTAGATTTTTCACGACTCAAAGATGCTGAGAAAAAAAAACACTTTGAACTCGTGTCCAAAATTTCGAGTAGATGCTGATATTATTAAATGTTTAAGGAAAATCAAATAAGCTCGAGTGTAATAATTAAAAGAATAAATAAAAAATACAATGGGACAAAGAGTTTCTCGCCTTTCCGAGGTAACTAAGCGTAATGTTAAAACTTTGGATATTTCAGTAAAACGAAATAAGAGACGATATTAAACGGGATATTATGAATAAACATTGAATCATAATAATGTGTTAAATGCGCTATGTTATCGAATAATTCAGAGCAGTAACGACTATGGACGTTGAGTAGTTGCGTATATGTAGCAAAGTAGAAGGAGAAATTGTAATTCAATTTATTACACTTTGTAATACGCTAGTGGCCAAGTGCATCGAGCACCGTTTATTTTGAAGCTGCGTTAATGTTATTACTTCGACGATGACTATTATATGATATAATACACGTACGAGAAAAATGTTACTAGCTATACGAGAATACGTTATAGAGGGTCAAAAGCTTTAGTGTATATAGTTTTATAAAGTGTTATTAGTGATTGAGGATACTCACTTTATGCTGGCGATAGTCTCGTCCGTCGAATCTTAACCAAAAGCAGGGGATGAATGTAGGGAAAGAAATTTTAACCAAAATTCCCAACAAACACAAAGCACCTGTTATCAAAACGACGCGTATTAATAACTGACTGTTCCATTAACTGCATACTGTACATCGTATATTATTCAGAAGTATATTATTATATTATTCACTTTGTATAATATACCGGTCTACGAGTAACGAAATGTAAGCTGTCTATTAGAATGTCCTAATATGAAGTATCATAGTGCCATTAAAATGATTATAGTACGAAAAAATTGGATTTATTTCATTCTAAGAAAAACCTCTGCCTCCAAACTTTTAGCATCATGTTCTAGCCCCTCCCCCCTTTCGGAATTCCGTTTTCCAAACTTGAAGTCGTTTCCTCTTTATTATTATAGCTTTATAGTTGATTAGAATTGAGTAAAATTCGGGAAATTTTGGGAAATGGAGAAAAAGAAATAACTGGTGGAAGCATTCTTTCTCGTCAGTTCGTCGATGTATTGAATTGAAGGAACTATACATGTCAGTTTATTTTCAGATATTCAAGCGGAAGTGCTTAAATCGATCTGGAGTGATAGAGTGAGACACTGAACTGAGGGGCTCAGCAAATATACTGAGAATAGTTCACGGAATGTCGATATTCGTGCTTGGATGTTACGAATGGCAAATTATTGATGGACCTGCTTGCATTAAAGGCGGATTTCAGTAGCAACGACAGCGATGAGAAGGACATCGTGATGGATATGTTAGGCACTTATCTAAACAGTATTGGTCTCCTCCTTCTTTTCCTTCTAGTTCTCCTATGGCGTCGCATGTTTGCCTAAAATTCAAATAAAATGTTTTGCTTTAAATTGGGACATCCTGAAAGCCTTTAACTTACCATTTTATTTACCTATTTACTTGTACTTGATACAATTCAAATATTGGTTTTAAGGCCATTTCAGAAGTAACCGATAACCGGTTCCTACCACACCTAATTTTTTTTTGACGACTTACGTCCACATGAAACAAAATAGCGACTTGGGAATTCGAAAATTGAATAATAGGAGCTCAAGTACATTTGAACGGTTTGAAATTTTTATAAATTCAGATTTAGGACAATGTAAACTTGTCTGAGTGCCTTCTGGTCATTATTGGGAAATATCGATTTGATTAGAGCTTTTACCCTTCGACGAAGGGCCTCATCATTACGTATTGTTCGTATTGTACTGATAAGGCGCTTTCTCGAAAGGATAAAAAAGATAATAAACCAAACTTCGAGATTATCTATTTCAAATCTGTCAAATTTTGTTTTCAAATTCTCTAGTCTTTTAACTCCATAAAGCTTGATATATTTAAATCATTCGAATTTGCAGATCCGAAAATAAAATTTTCTTCATTTTAGAGTATTTCTTATTTTCAGATTGTTCGATTTCCAAGGCTATTGATTCATGAATTCTCCCATACAATTTTGCACGTTGTTCTCATTGACTTTAAGTTTTTTTTTTTAATTTTAGCATTTTACCTCAAGAAATTAAGGTCGAAAAGTTGTTTATATGTACAAATAAACTTGAGCTAGTTTTTCGACGATATCGCATTTGTTCCCACGATTTTGAAGTTTTGAAATGAATGAAAAAATTTGGTCTGATAGTTACAATGGGATTTTAAAGTCCTTTTCGTTGATAAGAATACATTTTTTTACTATGAGACATTTCACCTTCAGAACTGAAGGTTGATAATAAATTGTTAATCTACAACTCTACTCGAAGATTTTCCATAAACTCAACTTTTTTTCATAGAATTAAAAAATCTAAATTGAAGCTCATGAATACAAAATGGCTATCCTTCTGGTTTAGTTCGAAAAAATGATATAAAAATGCTTTAAGGAGAACAAAATCCGCTTTGGGCCAAAAAATAGAGCTCATTGACACTTGTCCTCCTTTATAGGTCTTTTAATTTTTTTATCAGTGAAATAACTACTGGTTGGTGTTAAGAGTTGAATGCTTATACATCATATACAATTACTATTTATGTTTGCATTATTATTGTTTTAAAATCGATTAGGTACACCAATGCTCAATTATTATTATTAAAACGCTAGCTTGAAGATTCTTACTATTTCAATTCATTCATGCATTCAATTGTACTTACGGACAGTAACAAATCGTTTCTGGACAATTCGGCGGATATCGGAGGCAATTTGTTTGGCACCAATCATCCATTCCAGGTATTCTTCTGTAAAGATTCGTGGGCACGCAAACTTGAGACCTGAAAAAATTTTAAGTCCAATAATAGTATTGTTTTTGAAAAGTTCGAAGGCAACGACACATCATTATCAAAACAAATGTTATATAATTATATTTATTCCAGAAGTGATACTGATACCTGATTATCAAGGGAAATATGTCATTCGGTGAAACATAATCCCTGTAATAGAGCAGGAAGGGATTGTCCTGTTGCACAAATAATGGTGGCACTCCAGCTGTACTAGTAACTATATTAACGTCGGCACAATTCCTAAAAGTTTCTGGCCTACCACATCCAACAGCCTCTGTGCCATTGTCACAAGTTCCCCACATATTTCCTATTATGGATGAAAATAGTTTATTTCGTAAAATACAAGGAATATTTTCTGGAATGTCAGCTACTATTATCAGAGATTTAAACAACCTATATCAACTTTATGGTAACGCTATGTAGACTTTTTTCAGGACTTTTTAGCAAATTGGTACTTTAAATGCAAATTATACATAAGTGGACTGTGGATTTACCTGTATAGTAATTCCATTGAATAACGCATTGAGAACAAGTAACATAAGGCGGTAAGGTTACTTTATATCGAAAAATAGCCTTTTTCTCTGTATCGGGTGGAATTTCGAATCTGACGTCGTTGGTACCAGAGACGAAGAGAGGGTGTCTATCGATTAAAACTTGGAATAATTATAAATATTAACTATATAAGTAAGAATTATATATTTTTTTTAATTATTCCTTGCCTGTCAAAGCATTCTTGGGTTGCTTCTTGCATTGGATTGTTATTAGGGCAGAGGTGCATCTCGAAATATCCCTGGTGATTGGACGTTAGCTCTATTTCAACATCGATTTCCTAATGAATTCAGAGTTAGAAAATGAAATTGTTGCCATTCAATAGAATTTTATTTGAACACAGGACACTGTTAATTTTTTAAAGATTTTATACCTCTTTCAAACCTTTCTAGGGAACTGTAAGAAAATCATTTCGAAAGCATGGGCTACTCGTAGTTAAAGAATAAATTTTCAGAATAAAGCAATAATAATAACTTTATGAAAGAATATTACTTTGCAATGTTATATCTCACAATTATTATTGTATGATAAAGATCTGTGTTCGAGTCCCAGCGTAGACGTCGCACAGTAGTTCAAAATCGAAAAGTTATGTTCATAATCGCCTACCAGTCGTATTTCTTAACCGAATTGTGGTTTGCGATTTTTAAATTTGTTCCTCAGATCAACAATATATAAAAAAATAAAGTGACAAAATTGGCCATTCCAGGTTTGTGAATATCTGACTTAAGAAAAAATGCTGAAATATGTCGATATGCTCACTATCGGCCAGAATTATTGCAACTACTCTCATAGAACAGCAATAATTCTATTAATATTGAAGTTTATTATTATAAACGAATTCTTACTTTCGTCTATTTCTCATCGGAAATTTTTTTTTTACTCGTAATTGCTAATA
>WSXT02087107.1:0-11830 GCA_011762715.2 Neuroterus valhalla
GATTGATTGATGATTGATTGATGATTGATTGATGATTGATTGATGATTGATTGATGATTGATTGATAATTGATTGATAATTGATTGATGATTGATGATTGATTGATGACTGTTGATGATTGATTGATGATTGATTGGTTGATGATTGATCGATGATTGATTGATGATTAATTGATAATTGGTTGATGATTGATTGATGATTGATTGGTGATTGGTCGATGATTAATTGATGATTGGTTGATGATTGATTGATGATTGACTGATGAACAATTACGATTGATTTGACATTATTGCTGATTGACTGATAAATGATCACCGATTGAATAATGTTGATTGCTGAATAATTGATGATCGATTGATGGTTGATTGATGACCTAATGACGATTGATTTGATATTATTGCTGATTGATGGATGAATGATCACTGATTGATCAATGATTGATTGAAGAATACTTGACGATTGATTGATGATCTATTGACGATTGATTGATGATTGATTGCTGATTGATTGATGATTGATTGACGATTCATTGCTGATTGATTGATGATTGATTGATTGATTGATGATTGATGCAATAATATCGTTAAATATTTAATGATTCATTTATTACTATTGTTGATCAATTGATGATGGATGGGTTTTCTAACAAATATTTCCAATGCAAAAGAAAAACTATCACCAAAAATGGATTTTTTTCCATTTTTAGTGTATATAACAGTTAAATTGATTACACATATGTTTAAAAAGATTTGTGAACAGTATGCAGAAACTAACGGAAAAATAATTGGTTTTTAATGTTCCTATTAGTAGAATGGTCACAAAAGTAACTTCGGCACTAA
The DNA here is from genome assembly GCA_011762715.2 of Neuroterus valhalla. Classification (NCBI taxonomy): domain Eukaryota; kingdom Metazoa; phylum Arthropoda; class Insecta; order Hymenoptera; family Cynipidae; genus Neuroterus; species Neuroterus valhalla. The sequence goes on from WSXT02087107.1 coordinate 840, forward strand.
CATCGTTACCAAAAAAAGGTAACTTTTAAAAGGAATAAGATACTTCTGTCCACTTGTTTAGGGAAGAGAATGTAATCGCCCTATATCTTCGGACATCTTTTTTTTAATACCTCTCCTATGCTAGAAGTTGCAAGTGATATTGAAAAATAAAAATTTAAAAAGAATCCTCATTCAAACTGAGAAACTTTTTTTATATGGAAGATTTAGTCTGTATTTCTAGCAAACCATCAAAAATTATTCCTCGCAATAATGATACTCATAATGATAATTTTGTTCCTGCATATAATTTGAAGAAAAATAAGCAGAAGATGATAAACAAATGAGATTTAAGGAGCTTATTGAAGAATAATAATCTTGCACGCGAGATACTCTTGCACAACAGTCTTATTACATTTTTTTCTCCGAGTCAATTCCACATCTCATGTAATAAATATTTCCCAATTCAATAACGAAATTCGAATTTTATTGCTTCCTATCTATGAATCCTTTATTCCTACTGGGTTGCACCAAACTGAGAGGAAGAGTTAAGGAGGATGATTATTTACATAGGAGCAAAACTGCGGGTGGAAAGAGTGAAGAGAATAGATGGGCAGTCGACTTGGCACCGACAGCTACCTGTCTCACCTTCCCCTACCTCACCGTTCATTGGCAGCAAATTCCCTTCCTGCGCTGCTGCTGGTAGCAGGCGTGTGAGTGGAGTGTGAGGATGGAAGTTTGGAAGGTAATTAAGGGTGCGGTGAGTGAGTGGGAAAATAAAATGTGGTTTTTATTGGTTAGAATGGGTGGGGTTCAGGTGGGAAGGAAAAGTAAGGTTAGATTCTCAAAAAGGTAGGCGGATTTGTATTTAGGAGATTGGATGGGTAAGGGGAGCAAGCGGGTTCAGCGTATTGTTGGGGATGTAGAAGGGTATCTGTAAGGGCTTTTGGGGTGGATTAAAGAGTATAGAGGATGAAAAACAGGGTTGAGTGAAGTAGAGGGAGAGGGCAGAAAGGCGGGAACTCAAAACAGAGACATCTGTTGGTTGCAGTAGGATGGGAAAATCTCATTTATCGAAGGTCGGGCAGGTAGTCACCGAGCGGTAAAGTTATAACGAGAGCATCGGGAGTGAGTAAGATGGGAGGGGGTCTCTTAGCACACCACGTGGCTCGGTGTCCAGCAGTGGTCGATGGAAAGAGAAAAAGATGAGCAGGGTGAGCTGGAGTAACGAGAATGCTAGTGATACAATGTCTAGCGCGATTGAAGGTGATGACCTCTTGCTTCAAAAGAGAAAGAGGAATAATAAAGAGAGTCCGAAGGAAAGCGTAGTAGAAAGTCTTTTCAAGGAGAGCGACTGAACGCGTAGGTCACCTATAGGAATTAAAGGGCAGTTTAACAGTCATACCCTGGTGATTTTAATATCGTAAATCAGGGGGCTGAGGCAGGAAATGAGGGCTATGAGGGAGTGTGAGGGAAGAGAAATGGGAAAAAGAGATGGAGAAGCTAAGGGTTAAAGTAGAAGGATTCGAGACAGTGTCAGTGCCGGCAAGGAAGGAAAAAGGAGATGAGATGAAACAGGTAAAATAGGATATTAAAGTTTGGAAGAAAAGGGCAGACAAAAGATTAGAGGAGGTAAAGGCTAGGTTAGTTATGAAAGATGGTGGCAGAGGAGAGGGAGAGTAGATAGGTATCTAGGACAAGGTTGAGAACATAATAGAAGAAAAAGTAGGAGAATGTAGGAACAAGGAGGGAGAGGCAGTGACGAGGGAAAGGATAAGGGCAATAAAGTGAAGAATGGAGAAGAGCGAAAAAGAGGATAGAAAGGATTATTTGTGATAAGGGGGCTGAGGGTAAGGAGCGGGGAAGAATGGAATGTAGTGGAAGAGCTTACGAAGCTTAGGGGAGTTTCAGGCAAGGTGGTCGGAATAAGGTTTGTGGGGTGAAAGCGGAATGAAATAGCGGTGGTGGAGTTGAAGAACTGTCAAGATAAGCTGGCGGTGATGCAAAGTAAAAGCAGTATAAAGGATAAGAAGGTCTACATCGATCACCATCTGGCGTGGTAAAAGAGGGACATTCAAATAATGCTGAATGGCACAGCTTGTAACGAGAGGAGTAAAAGGAGGGCAGATAAGGTACGATACAAGAAAATAAAAGTAGAGGAGATAATGCTGGTTTAGGATGAGGAGAAAGAGGAGTTGGGAGAACTGCAGAGGGGCTTATTTCGTAGAAAATAGGGAGTAGGGGAACATCATGATAGTGCAGTGATAAAGGTGCTCTTTTGGAAAGAAGCAGGGATAAAAAAGGAGGATGAGGACTTTTGGAGGTTTGTGCAGGGATTTGATGTGGTTGGGCTGGTAAAAACGTGGTTAGAGGGCAAGGAGTCGAGTAAGATAGAACCGACGCTACCAAGGGAATTAGGTGGAGGCTCCAAGAGGCGATAAGATTAATGAGAAAAGGCAGGGCTAGTGAGGGAATTTTAGAAGGGATCAGGGAGGGCTTTGAAGGAGGAATTCACGGTTTAGGCGAGGGGCGAAGGGTGCGCATGAGGTGCCCAAAGATCGGAGGGATGACGTGCAAGAAGGTTATAAGGGGTGAGGGATTGCCAGGAGAGTAGATGATAGACAGGAAAATTATAGGGGAATCACATTGATGAATACGGCGTTTGAAGTGTACGCAATAGTATTAGCGGAGAGGCTACGAAATTATGTAAAAGGGAAAGGCCTATTACCGAAGACTCAGGCGGGATTCAGAGCGGGTAGGAGCACCATCGAGAATGTTCATATTTTGTAGCACTTGGTGGATAGAGAAATAGTGAAGAAGGGGTCAAGAGTGTGCGTGATTTCCGTAGATCTAATAGGTGCTTTCCCGTCGGTGGATCGGGGGAGGTTGTAGGAGGTGATGGAGCATAGAGGAGGAGAGAAAGGTCTGATCAAAACGGTGAGAGAGGTGTATGCAGAGACAAAAGATACGGTGAGAGGAGAGGACACGATTTCAGAGGGTTTCTGGATGGATAGGGGGTTGAGGCGAGGATGATTGCTTAGCCCAACGCTTTCCACGATCTCAATTGCAGAGAAATCCAAGATTATAGTGTTCAGGGGAGGAGATGGAAGGGATCAGAGAGGGGATTTGAAATGGATGGTGACGGCGGTGGAGGAGGAGGAGGAAGAGTTTGTGTACCTGGGTTCCCTATTTCAGAGGTTTGGAGGAGTGAATAAGCATATAAAGGAGATGGTAAGGAGGGCAAATGTTGTGAAAAGGCAGGTGTAGGAATGGGGAAATAGGTTGTTTGCAGATGATTTTATAAGAAGAATGAAGTGGTTTGAGTCGCTTGTTATGAGCGTGCTACTATATAGAGTAGAGATGTGTAGTGGAAGAAAGCGACCAGGTAAATAGGGTTCAAGAAAGGTATATCAGATGGACACTGGGGTTGGATAGAAGTACACCTAATTGTATTGTGAGAAGGGAGACAGTGAGAATGAGTTTGGGGATTCCATGTATGAGTATAAGGAGAAGTAAGTATGAGGAGAAATTCCTGGAAGAGGGAGGAAGTAGGCTGGTAAGGGAGTATTGGTGCTAAAAGGAGACCAGGAAAGGAAAGGAAAGATAGAGGTTGAGAGAGAAAAGGTATTTTCGAAAAAATGGTCTGCATGAGGATGAAGTGAGAAGAAAACATGAGGTGGGTCAAGGTATAATAGGAAATATGGGTTGATTATGCTAATAAAGAGAGCGCGATATTTGTGTGAGAAAGGAGAGGAAGGAAGAGGGACATTGGAGAAACCTCTGAAGAATTAGAAGAAAAAAATAAGGTAAGTCAATTGATAGAAAGATGGAGGAGGATGAAGGAATCGAAATACAATGAATGGTATAAGACAATAAAAAAGGGAAGACTAACAAAGAATCTTGCAGAGGAGCGGTGGGAAAGAAGACGGAAAAGAATAGCAAGATTAGTATTAGGAAACGAGGTCAGAGAAGCAATGTTTCGGAAAGAAAAGGATAAAAGAAGGTGCGGAATATGTGAATGGGAAGAATTAACATGGAAACATGTATTGGAGGAAGCTAGATGAGTAGATGAGATACAATGAGGGAATGATTGTGTACAGGGAAAGTTTGAGGTGAAAGAGGAGTGAGAGGAAAAGGAATGAAAGGAGATGAAAGTGTATCATTTCTAAAACAAAACATTCGAAAAGGAACAAGTCTGTTCCGAACTGAAAATTTCAAAATTAATATCCAGATTCATTAAAGGTGCATTATCGTCTTTCTCCAAGTAATTAAGAAAATAAAATCTCGTGCCATGCAATTTGGATCATTGTTTGCTCCCCGGCGTGCGGCTATCTTCAGCGCAGGCGGAGAACTCGCCGTCGCCAAGCACCGGGGTAGGGGGAGGTGCGGCAGGTAGCTGTCGGCGAAAAGTCAATCGTCTAATAGAAGGGATTGAGGAAGGAAGGGAAGGTATATGTATAGTGACCCTGGAAAGTAAGGAGGATAGATTCCAAATGTCTGGGAAGAAGAGAATAATAAAAGAAGAGCGGAAAGAATGAAAAAAGATATGATCTGTCAAGAGAGGAGAAGAAGATACTTGATAGGATGGAGCGCATGAGAAGAAAAGTTAGGACGATCATAATGAGGGATAGGATATCAATAAATGTAGAGATGAGGATTTGGGACGAAGAAAACGGAAAATATAAAGCCTCCAAAACAAGGTAAGGAAGAAAGAAAGGCAGAGGAGAGCGGAATAAAATTGATGAGAACGGGGCTAGGTTAACAAAAGACAAAAAACGCAAGGGAAGGGCAAGAGGAGCAGGAAAAGGAGATAAGGAAGTGAGTGAAGCGTTTTGGAATGTGTCAGGAAAAAAAGGAAAAAGGTGTTATGGAGTGAATTGGAAAAATGAGGCCTAATAATAATTAGTGGGACATGGGTGGACGAGAATAAAAGAAGAAGAGAAGAGAATAGAAATTATGTTACAAGAAATATGTTTTTGGGAGATGCGATAAGCAAGGATTGGATAAGTTAAAGATAGAGGGATGAATAGCATGGGGTCTTTTAGTGAAACAGGGATGAGAGAGGATGGCGAAACAAAGGTCGAAGTAATGATGAGAAGAATTAAAGTAGAAAACAGGGTAGCAGTAGAATGCGTTTCCAGGAAAAGAGGGGAAGGGAAGGGATAGTAAGTTATAAGGAGGTGAAGAGGAGGTCGGAAAGCAAAGGGTCACTAATCCCGGAATCCCGACCACGGATTCAGTTTCAGGGACTCAAAATGAATCAAATGTGGCTAATTTTATTTACAGAAATATAACTTTCTTTTTGCGAGATTTAACGCTTTCATTTTCTGTACAGTCTCCTTCCACCTCAAAGTATTGGTCCCAGCGGACTAAACGTTATTATAATTCTTATGCGGTTTTCACCGCTGAATCTAAATCCGGAGTGAAAATAAAAAAGCACGCGTTTCATTTCTACGTATTTTGCAATACGAAAAATGCCAAAAAAATGAAGTTTCTTGGAGTTGGAAACCAAACGGTTACTAATCTCGGCATTCCGACCACGGATTCGGATTCAGCGCTCCAAAATTCAAAGAATGTAACTATTCCGATCGGCAGAAATATCAAGTTTCTTTCTGCGCGATTTTACGCTTTTATTCTCTGTAAAGTCTCTCCCCCACCCCAAAGTATTGGACCCAGCGGACTAAAAGAGATAATTCTTATGGATTTTTCACCGCTGAATCTAAATCTGGAGTAAAAAAAAAAAGTACGCGTTCTATTTCTACGTATTTTGCAATGCGAAAAATGCCAAAAAAATTAAGTTTCTTGAAGTTGGAAACCAAACGGTTACTAATCTCGGTATTCCGACCACGGAGTCAGTTTCAGCGACTCAAAATTAATCAAATATGGCGAATTTTATCGTCAGAAATATTAATATTCTTTTTGCGAGATTTACCGCTTCTATTCTCTGTACACTCTCTCCCCACCTCAAAGTATTAGGCCCAGTGGACTAAAAGAGATCATTCTTGTGCATTTTCCGCCGCTGAATTTAAATCTGTGGTAGAAAAAAGAATAGGAAGCACGTGTTTTTTTTTTGAATATTTTTGAATAGTTTTTTGAAGTTGGAAACCAAACGGTCAATAATCTCGGAATAACAATCATAGGTTCGAATTCAGCGACCCAAAATTTATAAAATGTGACTACTTTGATTGGCAGAAATATCATATTCCTTTTTGCGAGTCATAATTAAACAAATGAACGCGTTTCCTTTATATATATAAAAAAAAGAGTTTTTTGAGGTTAGAAAGCAAACGATTACAATTCTCGGATTCAGCGACCCAAAATCAATAAATGTAGTTCTTGGAACTCCCATACAAGAAAATGAACGCATGAAATGAAAAAAAAATCAATATGAATAAAATGGAATGAATGAATGTTCAATAAATTAATGAATCCATTTAGAAAAAAGGCGGGAAAAAGGAAATTTCTACCTGAATTCAAAAGTTCAATCTAAATATGATTTTTAAGTGTAATTGAGGGTTAAATGACTATTACTGAGGGATCTTGATAAGGAACTGAGGGTGTCCTCGAGCTGAGATATTAAGAACAAAATGGGTTATCGATCGTTGAGCGCACCCCTGATATCCCGGATGAGCAAATAACAATTAGTCCGTGAACCTAATTTTATTGGCATTAGATCACATTTTCCCTAATGAAAAATTTCACCGAGCAAACAAAATTAAAAAATCATTACTTTTTTCATAGCTGGAAGGAATGAATAAGGAATATTATTTATTTTTCAGTGTTATTTTAATAATCAATTTGTAGCTTTATTTATTATAAATTCTAGATATTCAGATAATAGCTTTAGGAGAATATTTCTCTGCATCTTCAGTTTTTTTGATCTTCCATAATATTGATTTTTGAAGGAACAGAAATAAATTGAATTTCGAGAGAAATTAACAAAGTCAGAAAATTTCGATCTGTTCATATTTTCTTTCTCCTTTTTTTTTAATCAAATAGGAAATAAATATTCAATTGAGAGAATTGCGTGATAAATTGTTGTAACTGAACAAGATTTTTGAAAAATCATAGGAATTATCCTTCTTGATGTGAAATTAAACTTTTTTGTTTGAAAATTTATCTTTCTAATTCAAAACTTGAATACTTAATTGACCATTATTTTCATCCTTGAATGAAAAATTTTTGTCGTTGTAATATTAAATCATTTTCTTATAACTTTGTTTTGTCTACTAGAAAATAATTCCATTAAGTTTGAAATTCAACTGTTTTTCGAAAATTAATCTCTACCACTTATAGATTCAACTATTTTGTTGAAAATTGGACTCTTTGAAGTTTCTTATGGTTGAAGAAGGTTAAAATAATAATAATATTTTATGGTTTCAAATTACTTTTTCCGAATGGAAACTCAACTTGGTTAAGAATTGAATTATTTTGTTTATGACTCATCGTTTTGGTGGAAGCGCAATCTTTTTGATAAAAAATACAACTTCTGGGTCAAAAGTAATTTTCTTTTAGTTACAAATTCAACTTATTAGCTGAATTTCGTCTTTATTGGTTGAATTTAACCCTTTTGACCTAAAATAAAAACCTTTATGCAAACATTTAGGCCAAAAGTACACGGTATTTCTGAGTGGTCACCAATTCAAGTACTAACCGCGCTCACCACTGCTCAACTTGAGTAATCGGACGAAAACTGGGTTTTTGAGCAAGGCATGGCGGTTCATAGTTTTAAACTTGAAAATCACACTCTTTGGCTTAAAATTTATCTATTTTGTCGAAAAAAATTTTTTTGGTACAAAAGTAATCTCTTCATAAAAAGTTGCAATTATTCGGCTAGAAATTATTTTCTTCTAGGTCAAGGTTAAACTATTTTGCTAAAATTGCCTCTCCCTTGGTTAAATTCAACTTTCTTTGATTTGAAATTGAAATTTTCTGAAGTATGAACTATCACGTTTCAGTTGAGAACTGATTGATTTTTTTAGAAATTCTTTTTTGTTTTGTTTTTGAAAAAGTACCTTTTCTGGTAAAAGAAAACCTGAAATTCGTTGCACGAAATTCATCTTTTTTGATCAAAAATGAAACCATTTGCTCGAAAGTTGAACTACTACGTTAAAACTGCATTTATTTACAATTCACTTCTTTGGTTGAAAATCAAACTTTTTGGTTGAAAAATTTGTCACTTAGTTAAAATTAAACTGTTCTTGTTTGAAAACGATCCTATTTTACTCAAAATATATTTTTTTCTAATTCCAACTAATACATTTTGGTTAGGAATATTTCGGTTCTAGTTAGGGATTCAACTATTTCATTGCAAATTTGTCTGTTCTTGATAGATAAAATTACTTCGGATCCTGAAGAAGATTTTTTTGGGTTATACAATTTTATTGATCGAACTTTTTGTTGAGAATTTATTTCTCCAGTTGAAAAATCAGGATTCAATTTTTTTTGGGAAAAATGGTCGTTTTGCACTTTTTATCATGTTTATAAAAATATTTTGTTAGAAATCTGTCTTTTTCGTTAAATTAAAGCATTTAAGATTTGAAATCAGAATAGTTTCCCGCTCAAATGTTAACCATCAAATTTTTTTCAGAAGTTCATCTTCCTAATTAATATTCTCACCTATCTCCTGTCTCCGCATATGTATTATCATCCACACGTACCAGTTCGTCTCAAGACTTTTCAACGCCTCGTCTAGATCTTTCTTTCTTGCTCTTTCCATTTACGGATCAACCTGAATTCCTTCCCATCTCTATGCACTCCTCCCTCTTCTCGGTTTTTTTATTACAGTTATTGCACTTCCTTCTAACCTCTCTTCCCATCTTTATACCTTTCCCATCATACCACGTTTTCATGATTCCTTTCTTCTTCTTTTTATATACTTTTGCACGCATCCCTTGAAATCCTTGCCTTCCGACATCTTTGTCCCCTGTTCATCCTTAATCCACCATGTCTCTCAAAATGTCCCTCTCCTTATTATTGTCTGTGTCCTTCGATCTTCTTTCAAAACTTCCTCCATCCCTGTGAAGACTCTCTTTCCTTCTCATTCTTGCACTGCATTCCCCTCTCCAAGTAGAACAATAGCCTCTTCTCTCTCACCCATACCATCTTTCACCTCATATCTAATCCTTTCCATCCCATCCCTATTTAATACAGTCACAAATTTGCACGTTACCTCTCCTATCTCCATGGCCCTCATTTTGACGTCTGCCCCTCCTCCAACGTGAAAATCTTCTTTAAATCTTTCCCTTTCCCCTGTTTGAATTCTTCCACTAGCCCTTCCTTTCTCCTTTGATTCCAGTGCCTCTTGTAGACTCTACCTCTTTGGTAGCTTTGGTTCTATTCTCTCCAACTTCTTACTTGCTTCAAACGTTTCTGTTAGTCCTACAATATCAAATCCCTGTACAAACCTACAAAAGTGCTCATCTTACTTTTACCTTTTCACATTCCAAAAGAGCACCTTTACTCCTTTACCCCGCTTTTCCCCCACCCTCCTTCTCCCTACGAAACGATTCCCCCTGCACTTCTTTCAGTTTCTCTTTTTCTCTATCGCACACCTATATTCTCTCCTCTACTTTCATTCTCTTATATCCTTCTTACGCCACTCTCCCTTCACTCTTATCCCTTCACTCCTCTCCCTTCACTCTTCGCCCTTCAAGCCCTGCCATTCCGCATTCTCTGAATTTCACTCGTTTTACGCTCAGATCGGGATCAATAGAAACTCCTTCATTGTGTATCCTGCTTTTACTTCGCATTACCCTATACTTTTTCTGCCAGGTTTACAATTCCATAACTGCTAATTCATTCTTCCTCTCTCCCTACAGCCTTACTTTGACCACCTGTTTCTGAAACCCGTAATACTTTTTAGCAGCAGTTCCACTTTCCTCCGTTCTTCCTCTTTCCACAACTTTAGCCCTCTCATAACGATATTATTTTTTCTATCCTCCTCCTATTTACTATTCATTTTCAACTCTATTGCCCTTATCCTTCTCGCTACCACCTCCTCCTCGTTCCTTCGCCAACCTACTTCTTCTTGTATTATATTCTCTATCCTCTCTGACATACCTTCCTGCTTTCCCTCTTCCTTGATGAGCTTCTTCCATATCTGATCTAACTTCTACCTCCTTGTGTCTTTCTTCCGTTCTTCCCCTTTCCGCAAATTAAGCCCTCTCAAAACGATATTATTTCTTCTATCCTGCTTTTATTTCCTATTCATTTTCCACTCTATAGCCCTGATCCTTCTTCTCGCTACCACTTCTTCCTCCTCGTTCCTTCGACAACCTACTTTCTCTTGTATTATATTCTCTATCCTCTCTGACATACCTTCCTGCTCTCCCTCCACCTTGATGACCTTCTTCTATATCTGATCTAATATCTACTTCCTTGTGTCTTTCCTCCGGTCTCCCCCTCTCCACAACTTTAGCCCTCTAATATCAATATTATTTCTTCTATCCTCCTTTTATTTCCTATTCATTTTCCACTCTATAGCCCTGACCCTTCTTCTCGCTACCACTTCCTCCTCCTCATTACTTTGCCAACCTACTTTTTCTTGTATCATATTCTCTATCCTCTCCTCTCCGACGATCCCTTCTGCTTTCCCACCACCTTGATAAACTTCTCCCATATCTGATCTAACATCTAACTGCTTGTGTCTTCCCTCCGTTCTTCCCCTCTCCAAAACTTTAACCCTCTCATACCGATATTATTTCTTCTATCCTCCTCTTCTTTTCTATTCATTTTTCACTCTCTTGCCCTTATCCTTTTTGTCGCTACCACTTCCTCTTGCTCGTTCCTTCGACAACCTACTTTCTCTTGTATTATATTCTCTATCCTCTCTGACATACCTTCCTGCTTTCCCTCCACCTTGATGACCTTCTTCCATATCTGATCTAATATCTACTTCCTTGTGTCTTTCCTCCGTTCATCCCCTCCCCATAACTCTAGCCCTCTCATACCAATATTATTTCTTCTATCCTCCTTTTATTTCCTATTCATTTTCCACTCTATAGCCCTGATCC
>WSXT02087129.1:0-26114 GCA_011762715.2 Neuroterus valhalla
GAATTTTTTGTTCAGTTTTGCACAAGGAATTGGCACATACAAGGAATATGATGAGTTGAGGATCACCCTGTATATATATTTCTCAATAATATGTTCACTGTTTAAGAAATCCAACACAAATATTAGTACACGGAAAGAAATTTTTGACAGCTGCTGCATTCATAGTAGTAGGACAGCGCAACCAAGGCATAAAAGCAGCAGCAACACCAATTTTTGGGATGCGTCTGTCCCATAAGGTTAGTTTATCCGTTTCTAAAACGACAGTTGCCTCACACTGGGAACGCAGCGTTCTCTGACAGGGAGAAAAGTTGTCATGAACAGAAGGCGTATTGCAGTACTACAGTTTGGCGCAACGAAGTTACCTATAGCTAACTTTGTTGCAACTGCCGCTGTTGTAACAAATTTCTTTCCGTGTAGTTTTCTATAGTTTATTTCCCTTGATCCATTAATCCAAAAGGTTTTGAGTCTTGACGGTTTATATTTTTTGAAATTAAATCCTTTTTGCGCGCGATAACATGATTTACACTTGTCCACTTGTCCGGTCGGGATACCGCCAGATTCCCGGAAGTCGGTCACCTGACGGTCACTCCCCATCTCTAGTTTAATCACTATTCACTGCGCACAATAAGCAATTCGAGTATGAAGGTGGGAAGTGTGAAGTTGTAGTGTTGTGAAGTTCCATTGCATTTTGGATATGCTTAATATTTTCCAAAGTTTCGAATATTGGGACGAAAAATTTTTAACATTAAAAAATGATCTCAACTGACATCAAGTATTATTATTTATATAATATAGTATTAGTATAATATTTCATGAAACTTAAAATGTTTTAATGAAATGTTTAATTTATTCACATCTCTAAGGTTATAGTTTCGAAAGTTCTGGAAAAAAATTTTAATCGAAATGTACGAGCACAACAGCCAGATAGTAAAAAGATCTTGCTTGAAGGGCGCAAACCCATCAACAAGAAAAAGTAATCTCCTACTATGATGATAGACTCTGGCACTTTTCGCACGCTATACATGCCTCAAAAATCGAATACTCCATGAATGATTCACAATTCTTTTTTTTCTACGTCGAGAATGTGAAGAAAATATTGTATTTACATGTTTTGATTTTTCTAGTATTTCATTACTTTCTGAAGTTCTAGATAAACTTTACGAAACACCTTCTAGACGATTTCCAGTATAATTTACTTCGTCATTAGTTCCAGACAGCACATTTAAGTGTGAAAAAAGAATCTCTCCGATAATAAGTTCAACAAACGATATTCTTTCATACGTAAAAAGTACTTTGTTCTAAACATTCATTAATGATGAATTTGATTCTGGCGGCAATGCATTTTGCATACCTCCCACAGGTATTGTATAAAATCATTAGTAAGGAAGGCATTCAAGAAAATAAGACGTGGCCCAGTGCCATTGTTTATGCACCATCGTAGAACCATTTTGCCAAATCTCGCACACTCACGTAACAACGTGAAATATTCAATGAGACATCGAGTTTTGCATAAAATGGAAAATTTGGGCCAGTTTTGTAATAGTATATTATTCAAAATGTTCGTAAAAGCGGTTTTACACACGCGTGGTGATCACGTGCACGAGTGCAACGCAATTACCACGAACGGGTAAATCGCAGGCACAAGTCGCATGCGATATTTTTTGACACTGTGTGCTTGTAAAATGCGCTTTTACAGACCCACATGAGTGCGTGAAACGGCTTATTGCGATACAGTGCGTGTAAAATAATAAAAATATTGTGTCGATATATTACTATTTTCTGTTGGAAAATAGTTATAGCGTTCAACGGAAAATAGTAATATAACGATACATTTTTTATTCTACTTTACGCCTACTGAATCGCAATAAGCCGTTCTACGCACTCATGTGGCTCTGAAAAACGTATTTTACGCACACTGTGTCAAAAATTGTAATAGGCACTTATCTGGAATGTCTGAATCGACAGTCTGCGCCAGTACTTCATTTGGTGTAAGTATCTTTTGAAAACAAAATTTGTTGGTTATCCTGAATGTTTAGAATAAATAAAAATTCATGAAGACAGGGGAAATCAGTTACGTTGCACTGAAAAGTGACCCTATGTCAGAGAGATCGTGTAAGAAAACTGACATCGCTCTCAGAATTAATACAAAAAAAAAAAAAAAAATAGAAGAAACAAAAATTCTCGAAAGTATACTCCACTGGCTAATCGGTGTAAGGATTTTTTCATTTAAGTTATTCTAAATGCCCGACAAATACCAAAAAAAGTGTAAGTGTATAGTGTTTCTCCAACTTTTTTTTAGGATTTTTTATGCTATCTTTTCTGACGAACCTTGAAAAAATATATAAAAAAATTTCACCGAGTAAGGAATACTGTTCAACTAGTACTGGAGTATGCTAGAAAATGTGTAATTTAATTTTGCATCAATCATCATAACTGCTGTTAGAATTCTATAACATCCCCCTCTCCCCCTTCGGCTTCAGGTAAGTCCCAAAGAGGATCCTCATTCCTCAGTACTTTTTTTTCGCATAGCAAAATTTTGCGAAAATTCGGAAATCGTTTCTATATAATAGGGGCTGTATTTAAATTACGTAACGCGTTTTTCTTTTGTTTACACCATTTTGCATCTCTTTTGGCATCCCGGCATTTTTATTTTCGTCTTTATTCAAACAAAAGAAAAGTGCGTTACGTAATTTGAGTACTGCCCCTAATTAACAACTTCGAATAATTTCGTTTGTTCAACATGTTTCTTTATATTCCAAAATGATTTTCACCTAAGAAAATTAAAAAAAAAAAAACAAGAACATCAATTTTTCTTTCTTACTGCAAGATGAAAAATTGGGACAAGAGACAAAGTCGACACGAGTTGGAATTTGTAAATTTTTTTGAATGGCATGGATCCTTTTGTAAAAATGATAAAAGATCCCCACTATTTGAGGAAATAATAAAATATAAATTAAAAAGAAGTTTGTATTCGATTGCAATCGAGACTAGGCTTGAACTGGCTACTGTTGCCATTGGCATACATAGGGATTACAATGGATTTCAATAGCAATTCGTAAAGGTGGAGAAGTCGACTGAACAACAAAACCCAGGAAGCTGTTGGGGTGCAAGGGGGGTGGAGGCTGTGGTTTGGACTGGTATTTGCACTCAGAGCTGGGCATGCGATTCACTTTAAGTAATTTACTTCATATTCTAGAACTTCTCATCCATGCTTTCACTTCAGAACCAAATAACATCCATAATATTTAAAATCTTTAGTATATGCTGAACCTATTTTTCTTTGTCTAAAAATCCTAATATACTACATTTTTTTACCTGTAAAACCTTGAGTAAATTTTTATCAAATTGACCACCTTTCCCAACCCTGTTGGCAGCTGTCTAGCTTAATTGCGTAGATGGCGCTGGAGGCAGTGTTCATTGTATGGTGAATGCATGTAATATGTATAGGCGCGTGTTAACATCGGGACAAGCACTGAGTCGGAGAGGTGATCTGAGGTGATCGCTAGAAGCTGATAAAAAGTGATGTCAAATATTGTGGTAAGCAAGAAAACAAGAGGCGAGTAGGCGCATGAAAAAAAGGAAAGAGCCATCGGCAGGTGTCACTGCAAAGAAAAATAATGGTTTTCGCCTCGCATGCGATCCACAGCAGTTTGAGTGATAAAAGGCGATGATCCTCGAGGAATCCGCCCCAGCAGTGTCCTGACGTATCGCGTCGTGATGTGTTTTAGAAGTGCTTGTTCAGAATAAAATTTTGATCATTTCTTGCTTGCGAGAATCATGAGTGATACGAGTGAACCCGTGATTTGCTGGTGCAATCCCGAGGATAATGATGGACCTGCCCCGAGGAGAAACATTGCGTTCGCGCTTACCAGAGTGAGTCACTGCATACCTAGATCTTTTTTTTTGTTTTTTGTTCGGGATTTGAGGAATGCTGCCAGATCCGACTTCCAGGTTGCAGGAAGATTATGGACGCGATGTTTATAAGATTTGAAAATTTAGATTCCGCTTTTTTCTGATTGTTTAGTAAAGTATGTGTTTATGAGTTCGAAATGTCGAATGTCCGGTAAACATTATTATGATTTCCCGTTAGGATTCTCAAATTTCCCTAAAAAAAGAAACGTGTTTGACACGTTACGTCAATATCTATGTCAGTGTCTTGAAGATGTATTTGCGATGTCACGCGATGTCTAAAAAGACATATTCAAGGTACGGACATATATATTGTCATTTGAACGTCTCGGAAAGTCGTGAAGACTTCTGTTCTTGTTTCTACGGGAGATTATACAAATATAGATTACATTACATTTTTTAATTTCTTCTTAGTAATTACTTGCAAATGGTATCAGGCAGTAACAAAAAAAGTCTCATCCAAATAACCCTAACGGTCGTCTGGATTCTACGCACCCACGTACGTTGAAAAATATACGGAAAATTTTAAACAAACAATTTGTTTTAGTTTATACACTTTGCAAACCTCATTTGTATCATTCACGTCACTGTAGTGATTTCATATAGAAGGTTTGGTTGCAGTTAGTTGCGTTTTCTTGATGACAGTTTCTTTAACAGGGCCAATATTTAAAACCTAAATGTGTGACTCCCAACGAATTTACTCATAAACCAGCAATTGGGCGCAATAGGAGCCTTCTTGTTTATTTGAAAATCCCTTATTTTTTCATTTGTCCTGAATGAAGCTATGTACAAAAGAAAAGAAACACAAGTGACTTCTGAAAATGCAAGTAGTGCAAATAGCAGACAATAGTTAACTACAGTAGATATTCGGTACCCTTTCAAAGTGAAAGTTATATTATAACTTAATTATAACTTTATATTATAACTTAATAAAGTTTGTAATGCTTTTATGGAATTTAACAATTTTTTAGGCTTCCAATTTGAATTCATTTATGCAGTCAACTATTTAAATTTCGAGTATTTTCAAATTTGAATAGATTTGAATTTTCCAATTATCAATGTATCCAGTGTATCATCGGAATTTTGTAACCTTCAATGGTTCCATTTCAAAAGTGTACAGTTTTGAAATTTCTAACCCGTTCAATTTTTATTTTACGAAATTAAAAACTATTGAGTTCCTAAAATGTTTACCGTATTAAAGGCGTTGAAGGTAGTGTACGATTATGAACACTTTTAATACAAAATTATTGAATCTTGAATACATGGAATTAAAAATTTTTCAATTTTGTTGCATCCCAATTTGTACACATGATCTGATTTCAAAGGATTCAAATTCAAAATTTTGCAGCTATACATACTTTTTATCCCAAACGTTTCAAACTCAAAATGGGTAACTTCTAGGGCTTCCAATTTGATAAAATCTACAATACTACCAACAATTTAGAATTGAGAGGCTGATAGCAAAAGCGAATTCAAGAAGTCGTTAAAAATGACTTGAGAACGCCTCGGGCAAAAACGAGTAAAAAAAAACAAGAAGAACAAGAATTGTATCGTATATTATAATACAACAATTAGTACAATGATATATTCTATTCTTTATGCAATCGTTCCGTTGTATCGATATATTTTAATATACAATATAATACTCGTTTGTTTTTAACTCGTTTTTACTCGCAACGTTCTCAACTCATTTTCGCTTCGATGATTTGTTTAAAGCGCTTTTGTTACCAGCCCCATACTTCGAATCTTAACATGTCGGATTTTTTACAGTCTTGAAAATTTTAACGTTGCAGCTTTCCTGCGATTTCTCTTATCGGCATTCGAACCCATTTGTTTTGATCGTTTTTCCAACTTGAAATTGTTCGTACATCTGTTTGATTTTTCAAATGTGAAAACATTCATTTTCAACGTTTCATTTCCAAGAACTTCCAATTGTGACTTATATACAATTTTGAATACTATATTTTCAAATTAAAATGATTTTATTCAAAATGCTTTACTCCAAAATTTAGTTTTAGTTTTAAAAAAATGAAAATTTTAATCGTCAACATTTAACATTATAATAATAATAAAAAAAATAAAAATACTGAGAAACTGCGGGGAACATCCCAAATTCAGAAGTTCGCAGTTTTCAATTTTTTTTCAGAATTGATAAACTTTGAAAACAATAATACAAATTATTTAATTTTGCATATTTTTCATTTCTCAGTTTCGAAATGAAGAGGCTCTTCACTGGGAACTGTTCAAGTTTATGGCTTTCAGTTTCTAAAAAATATTTTTAATTGCCCTCTGCCCCTTTAATGGGCAGTCATCTTTTCCTCCACAGATACATGGGTTCTCTTTCCCTTCCAGTGGACGCAACCCCCTCAGCTGCCTCGAGAATGCTGTTCGTACGGCTCCTCCTACGATCTTCGGTCCCTTGCGAGACAATGCCCTACGTTTATATGTTTAATTTTGAGCATAATTGAATCTTGCATAATTCAATTTCAATTGATCAGTTTTTGCATTGTTGTATTTGAACAGCACAATTTTCCATCGTTTCACAGATTTATTTGGAAATGGTCTGCGAAAAACGGAAAGCTACGCAAAACAATCCAGTAAATATCTTAGTGAACCTTCTTGAATTTGAATTTGAAAGTCTACCATCTTGGACGTTCAAATTGAACAGATTTGACTTTTAGTTCCCTTATTGTATTATTAAAATGAATTTAGTATTCAATTCCTAAATATTCGTTAAGAGAAAAAGAATATACAATTTTCAAACATTGGATATTTAATTTAAGAATTTCCACTTTCAATTCGGAATAATTAAAACTCTTATCACCGCTCAAAGTCAGTAAAAAATGTTCAAATTTGACCTTTTTTAATTCAAGCTTGTCCAATACAAAATTGGTAGAATTTGAATGCTTATCTGAAAATGATTAAATTTCAGTTACATTCAATATGAAATTCTCCTCTTTTAAGGTTTAAATAGGAAATTGTTTAATTTTGAACATTGTATCAATTTTCAATTATTCTGAATTTTTAAGCTTTCCATTCGAAAGTGTTCAATTTTGAACGTTTTTATTTGAAAATATTACAACTTGAATAATTTTCTATTCAGAATTGTATTATTTTGAAAATTTGAATCTGAATATTTTAAATTCTCATATTTTAATATGAAATTCTTTAATTTTGAAAGCTTTCAGTCTAAACTTATTCAAATCAACATTTCGTAATATGTATTTTTAAACCTCAAATGTGAAGTTATACAATCTTGAACGTTTTGAAAAAAGAAAAATTTTCAAGATTTTATATTCCAAATGTAAATTCATGAATGGCAATGTTTGATTAATTGAAACATATTTAATTCCAAATTAAAAGACTTCGAATGCTTATTGTCCCATTCTTTAACTTTGAACTAAAAAATTGCATGATTACCATCATTCCCAACATTCACTCAATTTTAAATTGAAACAATTTTAATCTAAGGGCTATATTTTCAAACTTTGAACGCTTTGAGCTGAAAATTGTTCTTGTTTGAACATTTCATAAATTCGGAATAATTTGAACTTACTTTATTTGGAAAAGTCTTATTTCAAGTCTTATTTCCAGAATTGTAGTCGGAAATTATTCGATTTTGAACGTTCCGAAACCAAAATGATAAATACGCAGGTTCAATTCGCATCTTTTTGAAATTATACTCTCTTCAAATATGTTCACTTGCAGACCCTGCAAATTTATAAATCAGAGATATTCTTTGAAATTATTAATTCTTCAACTCTCTTGTTTGAAATTTTTTCTATTCAAAATCCTCACGCTTTTAAAATTATTCAACAAGAAGGAATTGTAGTTTGACATTTTTGAATACTTTATCCAAACCTTCTAAACATTTATAAATTTATAAGCATTTCAAACAGTTTTTTTTCGGAAGCTTTTTAATTCAAAATGATAGAACTTTAAATCCTTCTGATTTGAAAGTGTACTTGTTCCTTGTTTCAAATCATTAATCTGACATCAAATTCCTTAATTTACAAAGTAGAAATCATTCCACTTGAGAGAACATAAACTTATAAATTTAGGATTAATATGATTTGAAAGTTTGCTTTTTTTCGGATTTCAAATCAACTGATATCAAATTCCTCAATTTACAAAATTAGGAATGATTGCACATGAGAGAACATAAACATAGAATAATATAATTATGGTATCGTTCTGAGAACTTTGGATTCAGAAGAGTTTAAGCTGGAAAACTTCCAATTATCGAATTATTAAAATTATTAAAATTTAAAACTAATTTGAAAAATAAAAAAAAACAGGAGGGAAGAAGCTCCTGGGTCTTGGGCGAGCTGCAAGGGCAAGTCCTAATTGAAAAGCTTTTACATTTGAGGTTCAGTAATTTGACGAGGTTCAGTAATTTGGAATTGTAAACCTTCCAAATAAGACAGCTTGGGATGCTTAAAATTTGCAATGTTGAGATTCGAATAGTTTCAGATGAAATATTCGGAAATTTCAAACTGCAACTGCTCTCAGTTGAATAATTCCAAATCGAGAGAATTTTAAGTTGAATGAGTTCTAATCAAGAGAGTTGAAAATTGAATTGTTTCGGAGTATATCTCTGATTCCTTAATTTAAAGAGTCTGAAATTGAACATTTTTGAAGAGAGTATATAATTTCGAAATGATAAGGATTGAAATTATGTATACACTATTCCTCATCCGAAGCAGTATGCATCGAATCATTCCATATTATTATTCTGGAAGAAAGACTTCCACATCAAGTGTGTTCAAATTTAAAGAGAATTTTAAGGTTGTAGTGGAGGGAGATATAGTGTTTCCATTGTGGTATAACTGCCCTATTATTTAGCATTGCATTTCAAATCCGCTGCCAACATCACGCGATCAAAATTGAACGCAACAAGCGAGCGACGTGTCGAATTTCGTGAATTTGCAAATTTGATCCTGAATAACTTTTCTCCTGCCGACAAAATCATTCCGAAACTTCGCGTACTACATTTTGGAGGCATACATTACAATATACTTGATTTTCACGTCGATCCTATCTATACGAATAATTTTTTCAGAGTAATAAGTTTTTATCAAATTCTAATCACTTGGCTCTCGCTCCAGGACAACCTTATTTGAAGGAATTGTACTAAAAATTTGTCAAAATCAAAAAATTTTTAATTAACCATGGAGTTATGAAGTTTTTAAATATTTTAAATTAGGAACTTTCTGGATCCAATCATTTAATATCAAAACAATTTTTAAATAAAGAAAATTTCAAATTAGAAGACAATGGATTGGAATATTTCTCGAATGAAAAACGTTCAAAATTGAATAATTTTAAAATGCAAATGGGATAATAGGACAATTGCACATAGAATGAATTTCAAATGTTATCATTTATGACCAAAAGCGTTGAAAAATAAAAAAAATTGGACATTGAAAGTGTCTACTTTTCCCAATGAAAAGCCCTTAAAATTAGAATAAATAAACATTTTTGGATGTTGGGAATAATGGGAATCATAGAATTTTTAGCTCAAAGATTGAAAATAGGACAATAAGTATTCAAAGTACGTAAGTTAAAAGCTTTCAAAATTAGATAATCTTTATATTAAAATATTAGAATTGAAATATTTAGATTCAAGTTTGAAAAATAATACAATTTCGAATAGAAAGTAATTTAAGTTGTAATATTTTCCAAAAAGAAATGTTTAAAATTCGAACTGTTTCGAATGAAAAGCTTAAAAAATCAGAATAATCAAAAATTGATGAAATGTTTAAAATTAAACGATTTCCCAGTCAAACTTTCAAAAAGGACAATTTCATATTGAAACTAATTGAAATTCAATCCTTTTCAGATAAGCATTCAAACTCTCCCAATTTGGATTTGAACTAGTTTGAAATAAAAAAGATGAAAATTGATCATTTTTATACTGTCTGTAGAATGATAAAAGTTTCATTTTAATAATTCAAATTTGGGAACTGATTGTAAACAAAAATCATGTATATGTAAAAACCCGAGACGGGTATAATGGGTATACATGAAGAATAAATTCTATGGAATTGTAGAACGAGATAAATTTATATTAGACTTTTCACTTAGATTCTCCTATTTTCTTCGCCAGTTGATAGGTTCTTCATATTTTTATAGACTCAAAATAACTTTAAAAAAAGCCCTTGACTTTTTCGACTCGTGATATTTGTTTGATGAAGGGTCAAAAGTCTCTTTTGCTGAAACGACGGAAAATTGTGCTCTTCAAATACAACAATGCAAAAACTGATAAATCGAAATTGAATTACGCAAGATTCAATTATGTTCAAAATTAAACATTCCAATGTACAATTTTCCATCTTTAAATATATCTTTCCAATTTGAAGTTATCCTACTTCTTCAATTTCAAAAGCGAGAGTGATTATGGGATTATGCTATTGTGGGAAATAATAGCGGAGGGCATTGTCTCGCAAGGGACCGAAAATCGTAGGTGGAGCCGTACGGAGAGTATTCTCGAGGCAGCTGAGGGGGTTGCGTCCATTCGAAGGGGACGAGAACCCAGGTATCTGTGGAGAAAAATATGACTGCCCATTTTTAATACATAAATCTTACGGGGAATTTCCCAATAATGAATCTTAGAATTATGGCTTATTCAATTTTGAAGGCTGTAGCTTTGAAATTGCCCAATTGACTGTGTCTAATTTCAGAGACCTCTAATAGAGTTAAAGATGTGCTTGAAGTTCTGAGCGTTGAAATGAACGAAACTTCTTTCTGATATCTCATCAAAATAGAAATAGTGCCAAAGTATTTATTTTACAATCAATTACTATCATTTACTATCAAAATTAAACCGTCGGGCGTAGAGTAAAATACAAATTTCAGAAAATGAAAGATTCTGGGTTGCTATTCTTACCCGTTTTACACAAAAATTTGTTTCATGGTTCACGGAACAATCGAAACTTTATGGTAATGCTATTGTGTAAAAGTTCGTTTCTGGAGGAAAGAAATCCTGATCAATTTTGCAAAAATTACACGGAAACCCAGAAAAAACATGTTTTCTACATTTATATTGAACTAAAAAGGTATTTGTTTCGTGTAAAAACTAACCATTGCCGTGCATTATATCTCTACGTTTCGAGATCCCCCGAATCCGAAAAAAACTAGTTTTGCGATTTCTGTCTGCCTTTCGTCATTGTCGTCTGTCAAACCTGGTCATGCTATCCAAGATGTGAAAGAAAAGAGAAAGGACAAAAATTGTTCAGCCACGAAAGATCTACAAATTTTGTATTGACCGTTAATTGAAAAAGCGCGAATTTTTCGTTTTAATTGTGAAAAATAAAAATACGAATTTTCGTGAATATTGCCAAGATATTATAAAATGTTCACTGATGACATTGTTCCCCAGAAAAAGTTTTGCAAATTATTTATTTAATATTTCTTGAATAAGATTTTGATAAGAATGTTTCATGACAAAACTGTTCGCCTGCATTAGATTGACAAATTCACTTGCAACTATTCTCTGATGAGACTCGTATTTTCATTTTAGTCGTGAAAAGTGCCACTAGAATTCATGAATTTCGATTTATGGAAAAATGAATGGACACAATAAAATGTTTAACAACGAAAATCCTCGTCCAAAAAGAAAGTCCCAGACTTGAGAGAGAAAGTAATGCAACATACATTCAATATAATTTAATATTATCTGTAATTTGTGCAAATTTCAATTACTTCAATTGGATACAAGATTTATTTAAATGTTACATTGAAAATATACCATTCTGAATTCTTTCGATATGAAGTTATTCAAAATTGCAATTGCTTATTTATGAAGGCTTTTAATTTTTATGTAGTATGGTTGAACTTTGGTTGAGTCAATAAATAGATAAAATAATTATAATAATTTAAATAATTTTTCTTACATGTTGAAGTTTTGATTGATTCTACATTTCCCACCTAAATTTGATGAAAATTAACCTTATCTAAAAACGCAAGTCAGAAATATACTTTTAAAAATGCCTAGGAAGGAAATACTGTAACATACACTGACTCGTAGAGTAAGGGCATTCAGCAACAGGTGATATTACAGCAATGAAAACAGAACGACCTGACGTGTCAGTCGATGGTTTGAATGGCACTGGTATACAAGTAGGACTTCAAAACTTATTAGACTTTAGACACTTATTTTATATACGTGTCTTGACATACATTTTCCTATTCTTTTCCATATTTATGTGGACAGCTTAGCACGGTAATACATTTAAATTCGGAATCAACAAATACATATTGTAGGTTTCTATAGAAAATATTTAATCTTCAACCTTATCAATTCAAACATTTTCAGCTTTTGCGATTTACAAATTTAAATTAAACCCATAAATCTTGAAGAATAATTCAGAATTATTTAATTTGAAGCTCTTCCAATTTCAAACTCTTCCAAATTCAAATTCTTTCGATTTCAAATTGTCCATTTTCCCTAGTTTCGATCTGAAATGATTCGATTATCAAGAAGTTAATTTTCAACAACTTTTATTCTGAATGGTTCGATTTCAAAACTTTGCGTGTAATGCCTTAAAGGTGTGCTTAAATTTTTGAGACCACTGGGAAACCTCTGCCTCCACCTGTCAAATGGACATAGAGTGTAACATTAAGGGGAGGTTCTAGTCTTTTTTTTTAGAAAATCAATTTTTTTTTATTAAATGAAAGGTATGAATGTCTAGAATATGTGTGCAAAAGGATTTTTTGATACGGAGCATATTTTCGGATTGAAGCCTCTCGAACGCACCGAACTCCCGAAACGTGCTTTTGAGACTTGAAACTTTGAAGGCGTTTTTCTCGAAACCACTTTTTTCAACCTCTTGTCAAGCCTAACTCAAGATCTACTCATCCGATTTCCTTCTACTAAAGTTTTCCTGGAAGAGTATGATTTTTTGTATGACTTCAACCTAAAATGGGTATGAACAATTGTTAAACCAATTGTTTAACAAGATTGAAGTTGCAAAAAGTGGGTACAAATTGGACGTTTTTTTCAAATGGGCATAAATTGGATAATTTTCCACAAAAATTCATTGAAAATAGGTTGAAGTCATGGGGAATTTTATAAATTTTACGAAACAATGATTCATTTGGATGTCAATTAACTACAACAGGGTGTAGACTTGACACGAGCGAACGATGTCTCGCCGGGAGAGGTTCACGAGAGCCGCTATTTCGGGGCCGCCATATCGAATTTTGTAGAAAAAAAATTGTTCTGCCTTCTACAAACAAGACTCAATAAAATAATCAAAACCAGAAGTTTATAGGTCTTTCCTTTATCTCATCATAAATTATCAAACTTTGCTTCATTTTTTGTTAAAAAGACCAGAACCTCCCCTCAATAATATGTGAAGCCGAAATTGATTGTTGAAGATTTTTGTATCAATTTATATGAGCTGGAAATAAAAAGCAGATAATTATTTTTTTTTAATTTTAAGCCATGTATCATTTCATGAACATCTTGAGGAGGCTGCTTTCCAAGAGAGTTCAAAGAAATTTTCTCGTATACATGTGATCTTAGATTTTCTACTCATAGGAAAGGATATTATGTAATTTCTCTATTTTCGAAAAGTTTGTTACGATACGGCATATTAAGTTGAAGTTCCGTTAAAATCGGTGACCGACACGTCAGATGGAATTTTCATAAGTAAAAGTGAGGCACTTTTATTTTGATCAATAGTTGTATCGCGCTTGTTTTATGCTTGCTTTCCGACCGGTAGTTGCTAAACTAGGCGGCCAAATAAATCTATACAAAGGCAGTCTTTCCCCGGGTTAATCCTCGGTTTTTATTGAAACTGAAGTTTGCAACGTTTATGGTAAAACGCACGGATTTAGTAGATTTTAATACCAAATAATTATAAAAAAAAGTTTCATCCTCCTAGCTGTCGGGGAAAGCAGTCAATTTCCACCCCCTCAAATATCAAGAATCGGAAAAAAATTCCAAAACGTGTTAAAAGCTTCTTACCTAAAATTTTAAATATGGATTTTCTAAATTTGGATGATAAAAAACTGTAACAAAAGTTTTATGCCCTTAGCTGCCGGGGAAAACAGTCAATTGTTAGGGGTTGAAAATGACTGCTTTCCTCGGCAGATAGGGGCATGAAACTTTTTTCGCAATTATCTACCATCAAAATCTACACACGAACGAAATTTTTTCCTGATGTATTTGTAATATTGTAATATTGTATTTGTAATATTTTCTGAACTACAGTTTTAAGAAACAAGTTTGAAAAACAATTTCGAAAACGACTTGCAGATTTTGCCTACAGAATTTTAGTCCAGTTCACCTCTGATTCCATTTCTTTTTAATTATCTCCTACTAATAAGTACACGTGTTATGTCGAAATTAATGGGAGAAAAGATTCAACAAAATTCAGAAGTTTAGAAGTAAAATTTAGAGAATTTGGGAAATTTGTTGTCTGAAAAAGGGATTTAACTCGATTCTGCTACGAAACACGATGCTGAATTGGAGAGAAAATTTAAAAGCAAGGAAAATAAAATAATGGATAATGCCCGAGAAGAAACTTCTTGTTTATAGAAGAAGAAATATTGCAGTTGGAAGTTCTTGGTGATTCTTAAAAGTTAAGAAATTATTTATTTGATTTTTGTTGATTATACTTATAAGAATGAGACTAAAGAAGAATCACATAGTAAAAAGTGCAATTTCCTTGTTCTCGAATCTTTCTACGACTGAACTGTCAAAATATATATTGTTCAAAACTGAAAGAGTCAACTCAAAGAGTCTTTTTATTAGAAAAGATTCTAATTTTGTGTTGAAGTAATAATAGAAAGTGCAAAACAATCTCAGTGGACTTGTAAATATTGCACTATTTATTTTATAGCTTGCAATAAACAAAACTTATATATTGTATAGAATTGAATAAGTCTTCACTTTCTATCTCTTTGAATACAGAAGTACATCTTATACATAACACTTCTGTTTGCAATAAAATTCAAGAATTGAATTATGTTCATGTTTTCATTAAGAATATTTGGTCAATTTAAAGTATGTAATCGTTGATTCTTTTTAGTATAGTAAAACAGTTAGTCAATTATTTGATATGCAAAAGAGTCGACCTGGAAAAACCTTATATTCCTGGATCTGGAAAACCTTTCAAAGTTCTTGAATTTTTCTTCTAAGAATCGCTGGACACCCTCCCTGTCTTCGATAATTTTAGCTTGAAGCATTCAAGATTGTTTAGTTTCAAATATAAATCATTTCAAATTGGGAGCGCTTGCAATGGAGAAATTTGGTTTTTAACATTATTGTATATATTCTCATCGAATTTCTACCTGTTTCATAGTTCCGTAATTATTGATTGGAAACGCTAAATACGAATCTATTGAAGTTATGAGATGAATAATTTGATGTTTTGTATTTTTTCAGAAGCATCCATTCTGCCTCAATTCATCGAGGCTACTTTTCACTTTCCTGTTGGCCACCATCATCATCGAAGGGCAAGCGAAGGCGACGTTTTGTCCGAGCTTGTGCACCTGTGACGATGATACTTTAGTCGTATCTTGCATTGGAGCAAACCTAGACGTAATCCCTATAGCACTGAATCCTAGTATCCAGCGGATAGTACTTAAGGACAACAAGATAAAGACAGTCGAAGCCGCAGCATTCCAATTCTATGGGGACCTTAAGACTGTCGATTTATCGAGCAACCACCTACTCTCAATTCCAGACGGGAGTTTCGAAGCACAGAAGCAGCTTGTTGAACTGCATCTGAAGCACAATAGACTTTCAGCAATAAACGAAAAGACATTCCATGGCCTAAAGTCGTTAACCGTCTTAAACCTACGTGATAATTATCTGGAAACATTGAAGAACGGATTCTTCAGTTCCCTCTCGAAGCTCGAAGAGCTCGATCTAGGGCAAAATCGAATATCCAATGTTGAGCCTAACGCATTTCAGAAGCTGGGAACACTTCGAGTACTCTACTTGGATGACAATCAGCTGAGAACGATTCCTTCACCAGCTCTCGGACCGCTTAATGCTCTTGCTGAGTTACATATTGGCCTAAACGCGTTCACATCCCTCTTTGATGATGGCTTCCAAGGCCTAGATCGGCTTACTGTTTTAGATATATCGGGAGCTGGATTAGACAATATCGGTGATAAATCATTTAAAGGCCTAAACACTCTCCGAGTGCTGAAACTCGGAGGCAACAAACTAAGAGAAGTTCCTACAAGACAATTGGGCGTTTTGCCTCGTTTGGAGGAACTGACATTGGGGCAGAACTTCTTCACCATTTTGAGATCCGGCGCTTTTCAAGGACTGCCTAATTTGAAGAAACTTGACATTTCCGGTGCGAAAATACTTACTACTATTAAAAGAGGGGCATTTTCGGATAATGCAAATCTTGAGACACTTATACTCAACAGCAACAAGCGTCTTAATGATATGGAGGAAGGAGCTCTTGCTGGTCTTCCGAATCTTCGACACCTGATGTTGAGGGATAATGCCTTCACAGGATTCTCTGAGTCTTTGGTGGCGTGGAATGAATTTCGACGATTGGATCTTGGTGAAAACCCGCTGGTTTGCGATTGCGGACTTCTGTGGCTGGCGGAAGTTCTCGCTCCAAGGAATTGTTCACCTGTAATATGTTATGAACCTCAAAATATGAAAGGTAAGCCTCAAATGAATTATTTGTCTTATTTTCATAATTGAGGTGACCATTTCATTTTAATTTTCCCTTCTTTATTAAACCTCGCTAACTAAACGGTTATTTTTGTTCTCTCAATCTCTTGACCAGCTAGTTGAGTGAAAAGAGGGTGATCAGTGGACCTGGAAATAGTCGGGACATAGAAATAGATATATTTTCTGATCGGGATATTTTTTATTCCATAGTTTTAGTACCTATAAAAAAAGTTATCAAGTTATAGCTAGTTTGTAAGATACGCCTTCAATTCTATCAACCAGAATTGTATTACCCTAATTGGTTTCGCGCCAAGTAATTTTCAAAGTGAGCAATAGCAATGTTCCACGTTTCGTGTCATAGCACGCTTCTTCTTTCGCTTCTCCTGTAAATTTCTCTCAAACCACTTGAGGCCCTTTCTTCGCAACAGGTCACACACACACACACACACACACACACACACGCGCGCGCAAAATACGCTTATTTATTTATTTATCTTGATGCATTAAAATCTTAAATTATTTTTGAAAAAAGTTGCCATTAATTCACATCATCTTTTTTGTCCCGTTTTTTGTCTTGATTATTTGATACTCTCTTTACTTGCTTAAAATCTTAGTCCTGAAAATGAATCTCTTAATAATCTTTTTATTTCTGTACATGCTCTGAAATTTGATCATAATATCAAACAGTTTCTCCTCCTTCCTTTCACCAAGCCCTTCCATACTAATGTCCCTTTTCCGTGTATCATGACTACCCTTCGTATGTTCCCCTAATATTATTCCCAGTTGATTAATTACCACGGAGAATGATTGTTTCATTAATTCAAAGAAAAAACAATAATATTTATATCTTTTTTTAATATTAACTTATAAGCTCAAGCTACTCTTATAATAATATGTCTGCCGTGTACTGTCTTCTCTAATTATTCAATTTTGAACTTGTATGTTTCATAATGAACTTGTAATATACTAATATACATAAAATTGAGCATTTTATTATCAGTTACTCTTATTCGCAGCTGATTAATTAGGAATAATCACTGAGTAAATTTTTAATTGGATTCTTATGATATTTTGGTTCTACTTACATAGGCAGAGTTGGACAAATGTTAAGCTGATGTAACGGCATCGTTAAAACAAGCTACTAACTACATGGGAATGCAGGGCTTTGTTAGAACAAATTTCATGCTCTCTTGCCAAATTTGATATTATAAATTGATAAATTAAATGGCCAGCCTAGGAAAACGTGGATTACGCTGAATTTAATCATTATTATATTATTATTTATTATATAATGATTTTATAATTTTTATTTTTGCTAATTTCTCTAACTAGGAAGTCATGCGCGCGCTTGTAGTGTTCGACCCCGTCAATTTCTGCTCAACGACAGTTTTTGCGATGTTACTTTGTTCAGAAATTCTGAACAAATAAGAGTTTATCCCTGACTAAAAATATAAAAAAATTGCCTGATTACATTGACAAAATTTAGAAATATTTTAGATGAGCAGATGATATAACTTATACTGACATGAGTTAAAGAATATAATTTTCAAGAAGAGAGAAGGTATGGGTGATATTTCGGGTGTACCATCCAATTCAACGAATTCCAAATTTTTTTAAATCTTTCAACTAAAATTTTTTCTTTCACAGTTTCGATATTTTTTTTCACGTATTTTTCAGGAGTCATGAGAATTTATAAACATATCTATATTTGACCTTCAAGAATTAAGGTAAAAAATAAGGTAAAGTTTTACACGCCGTTTCCACTAATGCAAGATTTTGAAAAAAATCAATATTTGGCCTCTAAAAATGAAGGTCAAAATCAAATCTCATCTTCCCTAGTCTTCCGACCATTTTTTGTGTTTCATTTTTGGCATAAAAGAAAGCTGAGGTTTATGTTTTTCAATAAAGCTTGAAAGTACAAGACAAGATTTTCGTTTGTTCACATTGAAAAAGTTGGAAGTATTATTATGATATTTTGAACCTTTGATTCCATTGTACTCTCTTATAGAAAAAAGGATAATATGGAAATATGATTCTTTCTCTTTTTAATTTCAAGTTTTCCATATCACATAACTTTCAGTACTTGAAGGAGAATTTTTCTTTGGACGAAAGCAGTCTCGTCTTGTCTGTTTTGTTTTTAACAAATCAGAATGATTTGGCTGCAATATAAGATGAAGTTTGTCGCAAAATGATTAAATTTTGCTACAATTATTTTTTCCTAGACAAATGAGAATTCTTTTATCCTCTAATTTAAGAGGAAATTCCATTTGGCATAAGAGGATATTGCTCTGAGTGAAAGTCTTGCGGAAGTTTAAAAAATCTTATATTGGGGAGAATTCACTTCAAATCATACAGGCTATGCATGACTAAGTCCCAGGATCCTTTTGGGACACCATATTCTGTGGTTTTTTCCCCGTTCTTGTGCGCGGTTCTTGAAGAAGAGCATATTAAATTTTTTTCGCGAAAATCAAAGTTTACATTATTTACATATGTGAGACAAGAAAGGGAAAGAGTCAAAAGTCTGTCTTTATGTCTGAATATCTGTCTTATCATTTACCTGAGTAGTTACGTCAGCTTAACGTTGAGCTAGCGAAATCCCTGTTTCTTTTGGAGCGGATTGTTAAATTTGGAATAGGGAATTAACTTGGCACCGAATGTTTTTATTTGCATTCAGAGCACTAAATTTAGCAATATCGCATTTAATTAGATCATAGTAGCCAATCATTTATGATGTAGATCATGACTGGATTCGACGGTAAGATTACGTCAGCTTAACATACCTGTAGTCTATGAAATATTGGAATTGGTTGGAACGCTAAATCATTACATATCGGGAAGTTCTATGATTCATTCTTTTGCAAAAAGTTTACAGGATTTTGCAATATATCACTTAAGAAATTGTATGTATCTGCTGTACTGATAGTTGCGCAGTGCAAACAAAAATGAATTATTCACTGGTTGAATCAGATTCTCAATAGATTAACCAATTCGTAA
Source organism: Neuroterus valhalla (assembly GCA_011762715.2). Classification (NCBI taxonomy): domain Eukaryota; kingdom Metazoa; phylum Arthropoda; class Insecta; order Hymenoptera; family Cynipidae; genus Neuroterus; species Neuroterus valhalla. Next base: position 19,556 of record WSXT02087129.1, read on the forward strand.
CTTTCCTGACTTGACTTCCAAAATGTTCTTGTTTGAAGTTTAGTATGTGTAATCATGCGGACATATTTTGCTGATGAAGTGAATGACAGCTGAGCTAAAATTTGAAGGAATCTTCCAACAGTAATCCTGACTTTTATTTTCAAAAACAAAAATATTCATACGTCAGGATGAATGCATAACATTTCACAAGAGCTGCGAAACTGCTGACCCTGGTGATTCTGATGTCATAACATTCAACGTTTACAACTCATATTCCGATTTTTTATGCTCGTCATAAAAATCTTGTAACTTACTCGTACACTGACAATAATTCTTTCAACATGACTTAAAGAATTTGTAACAGTTAAAAAATGTATTTTATATAAATATTGGGCATTTTCTGGTCCACACATGTATACAATTTGATAATCTAATCTAATAGTGATAATTATGTGATTATATGTAAAAATGTGACGCCGCTCGAGAGAACGTGCCCAGAAGTCCAATGGGAAATTTTTCAGGGTGGGCTTTTGTTTGGGAAAATGAGCCAAGCGCTCCAGTTGAACATAATGTACTTTGAAAACATATATCATTGCTAATTTTGACTTTAGGCATATTTTTCTTTTTCCGTATGATAGCGGAACTCATCAACAATTGAAAACACCCATAATCCCAAAATCGATTTTTTTACTCTAAGGCGTGCGGCGTTAGAAATGTAGAATTTCGAACAAGAATACTTTATCTTTAAAATAATATTCGAATTGTTTCTGGAAAGAAAACAAAGCACCAGAAAACCCCTTTTTGATGCTGTTGAATTTGAGGCTCAGATTTTTGAATTTGAAAAATGTTAAATTTCTGTAATATTTTCAGAGTTAAGAGTATATTTACTGTAGTATTACTTCGATAAATAATTGACATTGTGCTTACGTACTTTGTGTATGGGTGTTAAAAACACCGACCCGCGCAGGTGGGTCGAGTCAAGACAGGCTTGCGGGTTGACCGGCAAATGATTTGAGAATCTGCATTCAACCCGCGAACCCGCACTCAACCTTTAAACTGAAAGAAAATTGAAACTGCTTTTTTCGAACTATGTTAACCTCATAATAGGTCTTGAAGACTGTCTGTTCAATCTTACGTTTGAAAGCGTTTCAAGCCTCAGAGCTGACTGTAGTTGTACAGTTTGGATGCGGGTTTACAGTCTGAATGCGGGTTGTTGGGTTGATTCCCGGTCTAAGGGTTGAACCGCAAATATGACTTGCATAGTTTCTAATTCTACTCCTGCTCCGCAGTTCTTGATGATTTCTAACGATTTTTTCTTTTTAAAGGTAAACCTCTCAAAGGCATGCAACCAGATGATTTGGGATGCGCGTTCTTCGATCCGCGGAAGCAGGCGTTGCTAGCCACCCTCTGTGCAGCTGGATTCGCCTTTATTGCTGGGATGGGACTCATTCTTTACTACAGATGTCGAAGAAGTGTCCGCGATGTTCTCACTGACTACAAGTGGAAGAATCGTGCCATGTCTCGGAAGGAGCACGAGTACCAGAAAACTTTTTCTGAGGATGAGTACATCGTGCGTGCAGCTCACGCCCATCAGCACCATCCTCAGTCCCAACATTATCTTCACCATCAGCAACAGCAACTGCACGCTCATCAACTTACCACCAGCAATCGACCTGTGCCTGTGACGGAACTGTAGCTAGAGCTTCGGGCAGCGAGCCCTGGTAATGGCGGAGTTTGGTTTCTGCCGCATGGTGGCACCACTCTAGCCGAGGGTTTCACCTATATCGACGGAGAAACGGTGCGACAGAAGCGTTGTCCAGGGACGCTGCCCGTCTCAGGCGTTTGCCACAGTGTCACATGCTCCGACTCTTGCTCCTCTTTCGGTGATCTTGCCAGCGCGACGGAAAGTGCAGGTAGAGCAACCATTTCAGGTAGGGTACATCATCGCTCACATTATTCTGCGAGGTATCCACCTCAAATAGCGACACTGTCGGCTCTAGCTGATGGTGCTGGTGAAAAGGAGAGCTGTGCAAGGAGTCAAGGAAAGTCACCCAGACAGCCGCTCTCGCCCAATTATCGTCCCATGTACATACAGGCCTCTTGTCCGACGCTCAATGGGCAGCCCAACCAGCGCCACAACTACTATCGTGACCGGGACAGGAATTGGCCCGACCCAAGCCAAGACCTGCATGTTCTCGCTGTGCCTCATTGTACCGAGGGCACTCTAGAGCTTGAAATTCACGGCAATAAGGGTCGAAGTGATGTCAGTACTTATCGTACATAAGAGACAGAGTGATGATAGTGCTACTGTGCGAACTGAAAATCAAGGAAATTATATTTTTGTAATTGAGGGGCCAACTTGGGCTGATCGACTATTCATTTTGGTTCAGCAGGGTGCACCCTTACATATCTGCATTTTGTATGGATAACGTGCGATCCGCCGATTTGATCGCATGTGCACATGCACAGTAAATACCCAAGTTATGTAGCTAGATCTGCATAGTAGGTTCTAAGTGTTTATACCTGCGCTGTAAATACCGCGGATATTTACTATGCAGGTCTCATAACGTTAAGTATCTACTGCGTAGGTCTAAGTACTTCTGGTAACTACTGCGTTGGTTTCATTACCTTGGTTACTTACCATGCAGGTCATTGGGGTATTTTTGAGCCTTCTATGATGTTCAATAAAGTACAGAACACGAAAAAATGTTGTGCGATAGTCTGTACATAATTCCGCCTATAAATAAATACTAAATAAATTAACAGTATATATTATTTAAAATGCAGCTATGATTAAAAAATGTGCGCCTTTCTGAGCCAAAATAAATTACACAATAGATTGGTATCTACAAATCAGTTAACAATTTAAATAAAGACATGAAGGGTAGAAGAGGATTTAGAGTTTTGTGAACTTCTTCTCCTTCAAGTTAAGAAAACTGGAAAGCCTTGTTTCTATTTAAGGCTTTAGTTACATATTGCATTATAAGAAAGCATGAAATTCCTTGATAGGTGTTTTCAAAATACAAAAATTTGATGCTCGGTTTTCAGCTAGCACAATAGTTAAATTCGACACCAGTGCGCAAAGTTTAATTTAAAAGACTGAGAGGGATGTCCGGAAGGGCCTCCTGATTCGGAGTGATTCGCCGTACCTGTGCGTCGGTGTAAGGCGAGATCTGCAATGTCAGATCTCATGGGCGCGACGTCCGATGTTGGCGATAAGTTTCGATAGTGGAAGGGTTAAGTTCGATAGTGGAACAATGTAAGCAGGCGAACTGTTAAACTATGTAAGATTTTTTAATCTGGAAGTACCTTATATTACACTATAACTGCGAAAGTCCTTGTCCTTTTCCGCAGCGGATCCACACATGCTGTTACTTACTATCTTAAGAATACAAATACGTTTCTACCATGATACAATGGCGACTTTGTTAGGGTAGTGAGGAAAAACTGGACTAGAGATGTGAATTATTATTTATTTATTTATTAACTTTTATGAAGGTGACACAAACTTGTCAAATTTTAATAAAAAAATTAGAAGAAAACCTCCAGAATGTAGGATGGATGGGTGAAGCGCATTGGAAACTATTTTCAAGGACGTTGGAACCAGGTCCTCACCTCAAAATGAAATTGCCTCATTTTACTCAATAAGTTCTAGGATTGCAATTTTGTTAGGTATTTAGGACCTACTTCTGGGAATCCAGTGTGTATTCAGCGTAAAAAATGGCTTATTTCAAGACTGTAGTCAAACATATAACTCGAGCATTAAGAAAAAAAAAAATCCACAAAAAGTATTGAACTTAGCCAATTTTCCACCCTGAAGACAGGGTGAAAATTTGACTATCGTCCTAACAGAACTCGGGTAACTGCAGTTAGAAAGACGTACTGCATGATTTTGTTGGAAGATAAGATGACTCAAATAATGATCAAAACTTCATGTTTTCATTCTGATAATTGATGAATATTTATTCTCCTTTTTTATGCAAAAACGTTAAGAATTGAAGGTCAAAGTTTTTTCTCATTGCCCTATGTTACATATTCTAAACTGTCGAATTATTTTATAAGGAAACACCAATGTCTAAAGTAATAACGTATAAATATATATTATACACATGCGGTATTAAGATGGAAATATGCCATTTCGTAAATTATATACATCGTGCGTGCACAAAAAACGGATATTTATACATAGTTAAGCGCTTGCGGAAGATAAAAGAAAGAAAACGTATTTACGTTCATAACGCACATGTATTAAGTTTGTGAGTTCATTTGTGCTCGATAATCTCTACGAATTTCCCTCCCTTATTCAGAGACAACTTTGAATTTTACTCTGAGCGAATGTAGGGGTGGAGAGTAGTTTTTTCTCATAAAAGATAGCGTAAAATATCGTTTTGTTTTGACAGCGTAAGCGCTTTCATACAATTTTTGTGCGTCCAGTTATGTTTTTATACTCTTTTGGTAGTTCATGAGAATATGTTTATCATCAGTGACCCCTATTTTCACTTAATCTTCCAGACACCGTTTTGCAGGTTACTTCGTTTATTTTAACGCCCACCTATAAGAAAACGTACTGGTTGGATTATATCTTAAATATCCTGTGTACATATACAAATTATTATTTACTTGACTGTCACTTCCGATTATAATTGTGTTTGAAAAATTGTCTATGCAACCGCGCTGCAAATGATGCATCAAGTATAATTGTGAGGTGTCCACGTTGGAGCAAACTTGTAAATACTTCTTCCGGCAGTGGATTGCCCATTATAGTTCTAAATAATGATTCAAAATGCAGTGATAGTAGAATGCATTTTCAAGCAGCGTATTTCGATTAGGTCAGAGATGACTTACAAGTAATCTTACTCAATATTGTCTCTGAATAATTAAGGTGGCTAGAAGTAATTCTAATTATTTCAGTACGAGTAGTATTAGTAGGTTTCTATATAGATATTTTAAAAATATCTATATTTTATCCAGAAATGGAGCAATGACTGCTAAAGTTGTTGCCATTTCGAAACTGTTTTTGAATTTGATATTTTTTTCTTATTTAATTTTTATTTATTTTTAACGTACATAATTCTTGAAATAAGACTCTGTTATTTATTTTCTTACTTCTTGTTCAAATGAGTATTGATTTTCCAAATTTGGTGAATTTTACGAATACAATGACATCAAAAGAAGAGTCCACCCTGGGTTTACGAATTTTTAAGTAGTGGGATGCAAAATAGTATCCGAAAATAGTAGCGGCTAAGGAATCTTTTTTTTCTATTATTCCGGAATGCTGCAGTTATTGCTAGAAAAGATCATTAGGAATTGTTGATCTCGTGTAATTTAAAAATTGGTTTGCGCTGACGAAATATGTACTCTTACAAATGGAATTGCGTTTTTATAAGAATACATTAATACAAGTTACAAACTAAGAGGGGAGCTTTGCAGTTTCTTTTAATTCAAAAACTGTGAGAAGCAAGAAACTTTCTTGAATTGAACATTTTTTTCCCTTTTTTCCTCAAGTTTTTGTTTGTTCAAGTACCTACGGTATTTTGCACGCATATGTTTCTAAACAAAAACACTTATTTATTTCATTTAAACTATTCAAATAATTATATGTATGACTATTATTTTGATGTGAGTACTTAAACTCATTCCTTTCTTCAGTCAGCGTAAGGCAGGACGTACAAACGTTTCAAATAATTTTTATACGTGTAACCCATCGTGACATGTCTTTTTCTTACATCTCTAAGTGTGATTCAATTTTGACACAAATACTATTTGCACAGAAATGCTGTGATGACCAAAAGATAAGCTACTTGGAATTTTCTGTTTTCAACTTCCACCTTAAACTCTTTTCAGGAGCCTCAATACATCGTGGTTGATAATTCCAAGCAGAAAGAAGTAAACAATCTTTTCTGTAGACTCCAATTATAGTGCACTCAGGCCATGAGCTTTGTTAGTTAAATTTTAAATTTTCGTAATTTTTCGTTGGTGGATAGAAAATGGTAAAATTTGGAGTAGTTAATCTTGCGGTTGCTATTGTATGTATATGATAATCTGACTATAACGAGTTTGAGGCAATACTACGAGACATGAGAACAAGTAACGTATAGTACTATTATTTAGGATCATGTACATAGCGATAGAAACGTAACAGTTTTACGTACTGTAAAGAAGGTGCGAGAGAAGCGATTATGACTGAAATAAAAGTACCACGGGTGAATGGAAAATCTCTAGTTCTTTTTATGCAAACCCTTCATGATGATAGATGTTTTCTCTGTTTCGAACTATAGTTATTTGTAATCAGAGATGGGCGGGATTACGTATTCATGATTACTGAATACAGATAACATGTATTCCAAAGAGTACGTGAATACTTGAATACATGTATTCAAGTAATCCGTAAAATGACGCGCTACAAAAATTAATGTATTCATGTGATCCGTAAAATAACCCGCTACATGAATACATGAATTCAATGGTTTCCGAAAGGCTGATCGCATGTATTCAAGTAGTCTATTAAATAGCGCGCTACATGAAAACATGTATCAATGTATTCCCGAAAGGCGGATCACATGCATTCACCTGTAGGTGA
>WSXT02087130.1:0-11829 GCA_011762715.2 Neuroterus valhalla
TCGTTTATATTTTTGAATTTTGAAAATGCCACAACTCTGACAATTTTGTTTTCATCAAAAAATATCATGAGGATAAATTGTATCATTTTTTACCTACTTAAAGAAACCGTACTTATAATTCTTCAGTCTTGGAAAAAAAGTTCAAGAAAAAGTTCAAAATGCTCCCCGTCCTTTATTTTTCATCAAAAATAGCTGTTTGACGAACTTGACCTGTATTTTTGTCCTTAAAAATGTGTGTCAAAGGGCAATCCAATCCGGGTAGTCTTTCAAAAGTTATGGAGTACACAGACACCAACGACAACAACACCAACAACAACAACACCACCACCACCACCACCACCACCACCACCACCACCAACACCACCACCACCACCACCACCACCACCACCACCACCACCACCACCAACAACAACAACAACAACACCAACAACAACAACAACAACAAAAACAACAGCAACAACCACAACCACAACAACAGCAACAACAACAACAACAACAACATCAGCAACAGCAACCCTACCAACAACAACAACAACAACAACAACAACAACAACAACAACAACAACAACGACAAGGACAACGACAACGACGACAACGACGACGAAAACGACAACGACGACGAAAACGACAACGACGACAACGACGACGACAACGACAACAGACAGATAGACACCAACGTAAAAACTACTTTTTCGGAATCAGGAGGTCTCGAAACGTGGACATTTCATGAATTCCGCGAAAGTCAATTTTCACATAAAATCAATACCTTCTCATTATGATGAGAATGTAAAAAAGTTATAATAAAAAAAAACTAATCCAATCCAAATGAACAATCGTCTAATAGAAAATTTATATTTCGAAGTTAAAAACGAACTTTTTCGTTGAGGATTTAACTGTACAGGTTGAAAATCCAAACACACTCTAGAACCTTTAATTACCTTCTAGCAAATCCGTCTTTTTCCTTGAGAAAAATTTATTACTTTCAAAGTTTGTCTCCTTGGATAGACGATTTGATTATTGGATCGGATTAGGTTTTTTTTCTTATAACTTCTTTGTTGATAATTCAATGCTGTTTTGTAAATATTTCATGCGATTTGTCCTTCTGGATTGGAAATATCCAACTTTTCTGGTAGGAAATTTATATTTTAACGTTAAAAATTAACTTTTCTGTTGAGGGTTTAACTTTTCAGGCTGAAAATGCCAGCACACTATAGGAGCTTTGAGTACCTTCTAGAAATTTCGTCTTTTTTGTTGAAAAAATTCATTATTTTCAAAATTCGCTTTCTTGGATAGAAGATTTGTTCATTTGGATTGGATTATAAGTTTGTTTTGTAGGGTCCTAAAAACCCCAATAAATGAAAAAATGGGTTTTTAGAGTTTATGGCGCTAATTATACTACTTCATACTGATATTCAAATGTTCATTTCAATTGTTCAAACAATTCATTAATGTTCTCAGCAACTTTCTCTTAGAAAAAGGTTAGAAAGTCAATTTTTTTTCTAAATTTTTCAACTTATTTTCAAAGTTTCAGTTATAGCGAGGTAATGAATAAATCAAGTTAACAAAAATCATTGCTTAAACATTTTTTTCATAATTATAACAATATTCCTTCAGAATAATACTACAAGGTCGCGGGGTTTTCTGAAATTTTTAACTTTTCGTCCACTTTTAATCAAGATGTACTCAAATTAATTGTTTATATTTTTCATGAATATACTCAATTTATTCATCCTTCTTCTTGTGTAATTTAAGGAGATTTCTACTTTTACTCCTCTCTACAAGTATAAACGTTAGGTATATTCTTCACAAGTATATACTAAATTTTCAATATGATTCCCGGAGTCAGCGACCCAAAAAATCACTTTACACTCGCATTTGTGCGAGAATATAAACAAATTTTCAATAATTGTCCGTTATTTTGAATCGACTATTTTCAATTTTTGATCTTTTACATTTTCCTAAACAAAGGCGACACTGAAAACCCCTTTGCATACATTTTATGCAGAAAAGTATAAAATTCTTGGAATATGCCCACTATTTTGGGTCGGCCATTCTGAATTTCCAGTTTTTAATATCATTTCTGAAATCAGGGCCCCAAAAAACCCCATTGTACTCATTTTCGTGAGAAACAATAGAAAATTTTGGGAAAATGTCTGCCATTTTAATATCATTCTTGAAATCAGCGATCCAAAAAGCACCTTTGTTCTCATTTTCGTGGAAAACCATAACAAATTTTGGAAAATTGTCCGCTATTTTGGGTCCGTTATTTTGGATTCTGCATTTCTATTATCATTCCTGAAATCAGCGATCCAAAAAATGTGATATAAACACTGGAGAAGTCATTAATATTAACTCTTTGAGTTTTGGCCAGGGATTTCGGATCTTGAACCACTATGCTTCCCTCCAATTTGGGGAAGTTGGTGGTCTTCAGGTTGGAAATTAATGTTCAGATGCCTAAATTTGCTGTTTATTGCAGACTAAACCTATAAAAATAATGCTCAAAGACCTAATTTTGAGTGAAATTTCAAAACTATTTCAGAGGGCTCTTGAGTCCATTATTTACCAGAGCTGGTGGTGCAAGTGTGCCAAAATGACGTTTTAATATTGAGATTCACTGATCGTTGTTGCTTACGCTTTTGAAAAAAAGTAGAGCGATCGCGGGAGCGCTAACAGGAGCTTTGCTCTTTCGCTTATGCAGACATGAACTTTCAGACGAATCACTTTCAGAACTATTCATTGTAAATACCTTTACTCGCGCGCAATGTGTAGGTCCGTGTTAAATACACAAACGCGGCGTGGCGAGTGTGCGCTGCGACGTCCCGAGCAAGAGTAGGCGAAAGTAAGACATGTGGAAACAGGAAGCGCAGAGTCTACTGCGCATGTACTACATCGGCCTTCAGAACGGCTGGAAGAGAGAAAGAGGGGGGGGTGTAGATGCGTGTGTCGTATGTCACTTTGTGTGTTCATTTTCTCGTGATGGAGTGCTCCCGTTTTTCGCCGTTAGGTCGCCTCGCTCAGAGTATATGTATACTTTCCCAAAAGAAGCAAAGCTTCAAAAATTCACGGACGGAATGGGATATGCGTTTGAAAACCTTTTTGTAGGGCTCTCAAGTTTATCAAGGTTAGGTTTGAAAGCAGCTAACCACTAAGGTGATTTTGAGGTTTGCAAGAAATGTTTTGATGTTGACATTTGCTTGTCGTTATAGCCTTAATTAAGGAAATATTGATTAGAAACATAACAAAGGGAGAGCTTCTTGGAGGATTTTGGGTCTAATATTTCTAGAGTTGGTAGTTTTGGGGTGCAAAGAAGATATTTTGATGATTTTCCAATGTAAAGATCTGCTGTTCATTCCAGCTCAAGCCTATGATAATAATTTCGAAAACTTTCCAGTGGCTTCTGGGTAAACTATATGTTAGAGGCAGTAGTTTCGGGATTAGGAATTGATGTTGAGATGATAAGATTCGCTCTCCTTCATGACTCAAATCAATAAAAATGACGATCCTCGTCACAAATCAATAGAAAGCAATCCTAGCTTCCGCGGAAAAGTTGTCATCAGAACCAATCAGAGAAATTGGATGAACTTGAAAGGGAAGGAAATGTCCTGATACGATGTAGCCCCCACCTCAAAAATTGAACTCCGCGACTTCCATGCCTAATTCGAAGAAAGAGGAAAAGGTCCCGGATGCCGGTTAGGAAGCTACGACAGAGTGGAGAACGGGAGCATCCTCGAAGCCTCAAAGTGGCTCGAATACGTTATAAATTGGCAGAGACTGCTTCGGCTGGTTAGTCGAAGAAGAGGCGATCGAGAACTTCAGACTTCGTAAAGGAATAGAACGCGAATCGCGAATGGATTAATTCCCCAAGGACGAAAACTCGGGGACAAAGCCAGGACGGTTCAAAGGATACAATTAAATTCTAGACACTCTCCCCTCCATCCCCTCCCCCAATTTCCAGGACCCATTCCTGTGCCTCGCCAAGGGAATCTCTCATCGACAAATGAACGACAAAGCTCTCTACTATAGATAGACTCTACATCAATGCTTCCTTTCGCCACCCTCTGTCGTTCTCATTATCAGCGAGAATACAACAACGGCTGATTTTGAGTTTATTTCATTTCGACAGCAAAAAAGCCTTGCGTGCTCCAGCGTGTCACGTACAGTTAAGTACTGAAAGTGAATGGCCTTCTTTCCCATAGCTGTATGAGAATACTAGAATGGGGAGAATAGAACACCCTGGTGAAAGGGAAAACCTTTCTTCATGGAACAAAGCAGCGATAAAGCACATTGGACACGCGCCAGAGCTTTATGCGAAACATAATCTTATTTCCATTGCATTTATCATGTATTTTCACGTGAATTTCCTCTAATTAGAATTTTATTTCAGCTATAATGAAGGTTGGGTGAAACTGCATGAGGTGAATTTAACACATAATTAGCGAAAAAAGTGATGAGCAGAGAGTTACCATTCGAATTCAGCAAATAAAGTTTTAAACAGTTTTGAGTTGATTCCCGAGTTTTTAGCATCTTTCTCGGTGCTTTATGTCTAAATTTTTCTTTTTTGATCGAAAGTAATGGAATCGTTCCGAAACTTTGGTAATTTTGAGAACGAAGATACTGTAATTTGTTTTTTTTTTTTTCAAATGATTCTTTAAAAAATTGGCAAATTCACAATTTTGGAAGCCGCGAATCCAAGAGTGGAAAGATCAAGAAAGTTTTCCTTTTTTCGGTCAGTATCGTATTCGTTGTCATCGTCTGTATATCGCATAACTTTTGAAAGACTAAACGTATTCAATTGTCTTTTGGCACACTTCTCAAGAGGCAAAAAAAGGCCAAGTTTATCAATCAGCAATTTTTAACCAACGGTTATAGTTTCAACCGTAAAAAAATACTAAGAAATAGAAAATTTCATTTTGCGTTGAGAATCTGTAAGATACGAGAAAAATTACTATACCAAAATTTTTCAGTTAGAGAAGTTCTACCAATTAATCGCGATTCATTTTTTCGAGGGGCACGTAGAAAATAATGAAGGTTTTACATCTAGAGCATTATACATACACTGTAGCGCCATCAATGACATGTTACCGACCGAAAATTTGTATCACTCGCGAACTCATACGGTACCGCATGCTACACGATGATATATGCAGCTAATGCAGGTAAAGAAGTGCTCGCAATGAATGAATAGTGAAGACAATACAAAATTGAATTATTTCGCATGAACAAATATTCAAATTGTTTTCTAGATTATTGTTTACAATTTTTCGTAGTTTATAGCAAAAGAGAACAAATTTCTAGTTTCTGGTAAATCGGAAGTTTCGGTAATTTAGAAATTTACCAGGTTCGAATTAAAGAACTTTAGAAAATATAAAAGTTCGTTTGTCTCCTTGATCTTCCTCAAGATTGCAAAAACTAAAACAGGCTTATTCATATTTACGAGAGATATTTTTTACAGCCTACATAGAAAATTAAAAATTTATATTAGATAATTCTCAATATTTAGTTGCGGAAGTAGAATGATTTAGGATAAAACAGATTGATTTCGCTAAAACAACTATAAATTTAGGTAAAACAGCTATATTTTCTTGGAATTACGGAATCCAGCATTACGTATCTAGGTGAATTAGCTATATAATTTCTAGATGGAAAATTGAGCTGAAACAGCTAGATATTTAGGCAACACAGCTAGACATTCAGGTAACTCAGCAATATTTTCTTAGAATCACAAAATCCAGCGATACATCCATAGCTGGGACAGCTAAACCATTTTTTTGAAATGTTCAAAATAGTGCATTACGACTGTGAAAATTAAAAACTTCACGAATATTTACATTGTAATAAACAAATTTACGTAAATTTATGTCATAAATTTACGATAAATTTATGTCATAAATTTACGAAAAATTTACGTCATAAATTTATTTTCTACTTTTAGAGTGGTATTCCAAAAATTTCGTAAAACCAATAATACATTTAAAGTGATATTTTTACTTTTTCGATTGGAAAATTCAGTACTTTGAACGCACTTATATTACAGGTTTATGGCAAAATTAGAAAAACGCATTAAATATTCACGAAAAAATTATCTACAGTGTACTGTTTCAAAGGTTCTGAATATTTACAAAATTCGAAGTTTATGAATCGACGTTAATATTTTTAGTTCTAGTTATTTTTTGTTATAAACTATGAAAAATGGTAAACAATCATCTGAGAAAACAATTTCAATATTCGTTTATGCAGAAATAATCCACCAGCAACAGTTGCATGTATCATCGTGTATCATGCGGTATCGTGTGAGTGCGCGAGTGATACAGATTTTCAACCAGTAACATGTCGTTGATAGCGGTACAGTGGATGTCTGACGATCTAGATGTCAAACCTTCATAATTTTCGGATGATCATTTGACTCCCTAGGGAGTAAAACGCAGAGCTTCAGCCCCGCTTCACAGTCGTTGAAAACGCCTGAAATGATGCGCAGGTTCTAAAAAATTTATAATCTTCATAATAAGGCATGATCAGTAAGCATCTTGTGGGGTTTTTCGATCTGTTTCTTTTTCTTTTAACGCTAATCGACAAGTACCGGGAAGACTCACTTTGATGAATCAAATTCAGGATACAATTTTTTCACACTCTCTTTCACCAAATTATTGGAACTCGTATTTAAAAAATTTAAGTTTTGATTTCTTTTACTACACTTGTGTACCAAATCGAAGTACGAGTTGAAGTATTAAAACCGATTATTCAATTAGCGCGCAATCTACGGGACTTTGTATTCAGGGATAGCGATTTTGCGTCGTGTATTGCCTTCATTTCCGTTGGACCTTGACGTCTTGATCCTATTTCGCCTCAGCTTGACACCCTTCGGCATTCACGACATCCTGTAGGAGAAAGGTAATTTTATCAAGAGGAACTTGACACATGTGAATTCATTTGTGAAAGTTGTGTGCGTACACGCAATGAGTTTGCTCTTAGGGGTACATGGAAAAAGGGGTAGGTAGGGAGAGATGGAGGGGGACTTTTCGTACAAGTTTGGTAGCTACCTATCGAGGTGTCAGGAGCAGACTCTACCGCTACTCCAAACACTAAAAACACAGAAACTGTAATTGCTATCCAGTCCACGAAAATGCTAAACCACACCATTTCTGACTGTCAACGTCTGCGTACAATTTATACGTATTTGGTGAATTTAAAGTGCAATATACTCAGAGAGAAAAATTTCACGTTCTGTTGGTATTTTTCACTAGATAATTATTATCGAAAATGAAGAGAATTATCAAAAATAAATTTCAAAGTTCACGGCGCGGGTCGTAATTTCCAAGAGATTTGAAAGTTTTTTGAAGTTATTACTGCTTACGGCAAGATGTGAACTTACAAAATTTGAAAGAATGTCAGAGGAGATATAGGGTAAGGCTCCCCAATTTATACCTTTCCTCCCCTGCTTTCACTTTTCTGACTTTTCTTTCACTTCTCTTCCTCTCGTCACCTTTCGCTCATCCCCCTCATCTGTTGCCCCCTCGTTTCCCCCTCTCTTTCGCTCGTTTTTTTTCACTTCCACTCACAGTGAGACTCAACAGCATGGCGGTATATAGCAGTGTATACTACTGTGAAAATGAGAATGAGCGTATTAGCATGATAGGAACAATGCTAGCTTCAACAACTCATCTCAGCTTACCGCACATATTATTTCAACAGTTTCGTGAAATAAAAACTGATTTTCAACGAAAGAAAAATGGACTCTGATGGAGAAAAACGTGTCTGCTAAAAGAATTATAAAAAATATCGTGGAAACGTATAAGTTAAATGTGAATTACTGATTACAGGCAGATGACAGTCAAAACTAAAAGTGACGGAAATGTTGACCGAAGCCGAGTGGCGGCGCTGGCTGTACTTTCAGGCCGACAGTTTGTGAAATACATGGGAGAAGTGTCAACAGTGTTAATTTTTTTAAATACTTAAACAGAAGTATCCGATTTTCCTGTTCTTGGAAATAAAAATTTAATGTTTTGAGACGTAAAATTCCTCGAGGGTCTTTTAAATAAACGCTATCAATGGGATATAAGTGCGTTGTTTTCGGATGCAAGTCGGGATATGCGACTTGCTCCAGAAATGTGGAAGTTTTACTGTGCCTTATGATAAAAAAGTTATTGATGTCTGACAAAAAGCTATTTCAAAAGCTAATTTTGAATTAAAGAATCAGGAATAACTTAATCCAGCCTAGACAGTTAAGAATTCTGCCGTAAAAATACGAGAAATGACAGCTTTCTATTTATGAATTTAAGAGTTCTTATCATTTGATTTGAAGAATGTTACGCTCCTTAGTCTGATTCAGAAATTTTCCAAATAAATATCTATACTTTAGGAGAGAAATTATTTTCATGTTTTCCCATTTTACAGAAAACTTTTTGCAAAGTCGTTGCTGCGTCAAATTTTTTCAAGCTGACTCAAGCTGGATAATAAATAAGAACACAACCTGGAACGTGAACTTTTAAAAATTTGGAAGTCCCTTATTCTTAATTTTAAATGAGAAGTTTAATTCATTCGACTTGAAAATTCCACAGTTGAAGTTAAATATTTCCATTTTTTTCTGGTCCACAATTTATTTCTCTGAGTAAAAATTAATGTATCTGTTTGAAATTTTAACTATTTTAGGTGGAGCTCTCCCGTTTTGGTTGGAAATTCGGAGCAGAAGAAGCAAGCAAAATTTGCTACAATTGAATTCTTAATATTCGCCGATGTATATATAATTATTTGAATTGAATATATAATTATGTATCTACATAATGGGAATGCATAAATAATTATATACCTTAATAATATTTTATTTATTTATATCTATTTATTCTATTAATCCTATCATTAATTATGAAAACGTTATAAGTATTCAAGATATTTTTATAACAATAATAATTTGTACAGATGTCTTCATTTTTTACAGGTTTAACATAATAAAGCAGAATAATTGTTGTCCAAATTTGAAGAGAAATATAGAATTTCATAATATGGTTGAATTAATTTTTAATTTTATTAAACATTAAAAATGTCAAAACTAAACAGAAATTCAATTGACATCTACTAATAGATTAGATTTACCACTCCATGTATACCATTTTCGGGTTTTTACATACAGTGAACTTTCACTTAAGTTGACCTTTACTTAAGTTGACTTCCGGATAAGTTGACTGGGAACGTTCGCATAAGTTGAGTAAATAGTCCCCCACCACAAACACTGTGAGAAAGAGAAACCACAGATAGAGAGAGAGAAAGCTGCAGAGAGGGGGATATTGTCCTTGATGGTGGGGACTCCTGAGTCCCCACTTTGAGTCAACTTACCTGAATGTTTGCGTTTTGGCGCGGTCAACTTAAGTGGAAGTTCACTGTATCTATATTCCTCCTCCCACAAGAGATCGTCAAACATCTAACCGTTCCACTCAAATCCCTTCCCGAAATCCCCAAGAACCCCAATTCTCATAATAAGCCTCCAAGCAATTCATGACGTACTCAATCCTGCGAGATTTTTTATCTTTGAAACCCCCACCGTCTGCAGCGGTATTTTTAAATCAAAACGCTCGCTTTCGCCTGAACATTTGGTCAGAGGAGAGGAAAACTGCAGAAAACAAAAACTCCTGAGCGCAGTCGGTTATCGACAGACGAGTTTAGATGTAGGCATTTGATAGCATCGAATGCCTACACCGATCCTCGGCATCAAATCTCCCGCTTGACAGTAATTAAACATGGTGAAAAATTTATTGGATAATTGAAATATACCGAATAATTTTTCTAGATGAACATATGCTAAAAAACGTGTTTTAATAATTAAAGTTAATCAAATTGGAATTTTCCTCATGCTATAAATTAACTATCGGCCTAAAAGTACAGCCAGCGCCGCCACGCGGTTCTCGTCAAATCTCACGTCACATATATTCTACAGGCCTTTATATGAGTGCCACCCGCCTGCTTATCATTACCTGTAGAACGATCCATGTCGTGCATATTACATATATTAAAAATCTAACGAATTAGACAAATTTTATAATGTATTGAAAAACCCAGAAGTTAAAACTGCCAAAAAAAAGTTTCATGACCAGAAATATTTTTTTTTCCAATAAATATCAAAGATTGAGGTTAGAATTTTACGGTAACGCGATGTTACAGAAAAATAAGTAAAATATATTGTAAATCTATTTTGTAGCTAGAGCGTGAGACATATATTTATCTAGGTACTATATGAAGTTTAAAAACAGGAATATGAATAGGAAGTGGTCTCAAAGTTTGGGAAAATTTAATGATACTTTTTCCCGAATGATGAACGAATGATTATGTTTATCATTTCTGTACACATTGTTTTTCTGCATAATATTTTATAATTTATCCTCCATCATAAAGAATCGTACGTATAACTGGATTAAATTATTTGCAAATAAATAAGTGAATAATTCATGAACTTTTGATAATGATTATTGATTCAAAAATAAAAAGTCTATTCAACTAGAACTGGGAATTCAAAGGAGAAGAATCCTTTTCAAAATACAAGGCTTGAATTCATGAGTAATTTTATTTATAGTGATGAACGATGAAAATTCTAATTCTTATTGTTTATTCTTGACTTGTTTGTTCGGAAATGATTCAATAAAGTTATATGATGTTTTCTATCATAAATAATGAAATGGAAAATGGCATTGTTGAGGAAATTAATAAATTTTGCTCAAACATGCACAACATGAGTATTTGTCTATAAATTTATTGTTAACAACCGCAAATATGTTTGCATAAATTTCTCCACGTCAACAGATAATAATAAATTAATATATCTTCATAATCATTAGAAGAACAAATTTTTCAGTTAGAAAAAAGCCAGAAATGAGTATTAAGTTCAGGAAATTTGTTATTAACAATTAAAATAATGGATCATCATATTTTTAAATCACTTTGCGAGGGATTCAACAAAGGTTCAGAGTAAAATAAAAAATCTGTCTTTATGAAGAAGAGACGAATTGAATACTTGTTGTTTGAACTGTTGGCAATGAAATTATTGTTGATAATTAGTAGTTTTTATACCCTGGCTTTCGTTTTTTTTCATAACCACGATCCGATTTAAGTAACTTGGAAAAATTCCCCTCAAGGAAGAATGCATAGTTGACTCTTTGATAATTTTTATTATTTACATAGAATAACTATAACTATACCTATAACTTGCCTACGCTATTATCTTCATGAATGAATTTGAAAATTTCTATACATGTGCAAAATGAAATCAATTTTATATGTTTCGAAATGGCTGAATTCATGAACCTTCCTTATTAATTGGAAGGAAAACAATAAGAGTAATATAGTTTTAATTGAAACTCCAATTAGAAGAAACCTTCCCAAGCATTTGCAAAAACTTTTTGATTTCTTCGTTTGTTAATTTTTCCCTATAATTTGTCAAACTTATTCGATAAATTGATTTCGAGAAGCTGTGATGCATGCATCAATTCGATTTGCTTGCAGTTCAGAAATGTAAACGTAGCTAGTTTAGCATGATTTATTTTCCAGCGAGCCTGCCTGCCTGTTTGTCTGACCACGTGCAGTACTTTTCTACTGAAATTGCGCCTCGTATATTTGGAAGCTTATTATGCACGTACATGAATCAGCAGTTTAATAAAATATTAGCTTGCTTTCATGAAAGAGTGAATATCGTTAAAAATAGAGTAAAAAGACACAGGAAAACATTTCAAAATGTTCGCTTATTTTATCCATTAGGGTGGTTCAAAAATTTTTTTTTTTCGAATTTTTATGCAAAACGCCCGGAAATTTGTTCGAATCCACAAAAAAATAAATGCATATTTTTTGTTT
>WSXT02087141.1:0-11829 GCA_011762715.2 Neuroterus valhalla
GTAATTTGTACCCCATTTGACCGCTTTTCCAAGTTTAAAACAGACCTTGAAAACGAAAAAATATTGAAAAAAACATAATTATCTCGTTTACCTCGACTTGCTCATGTTTTCTATTATTCATTAGAGGTATTATAATAAAAATTGAAAATAAAATGAGGAAATTCGGAAAAGCCGTGTTTCTGCAGTAAGTGATTCAAATAATCTTTCAAATTATAATTAAAATATTGATATTCCATTAATCTTTGAAAAATTCAATTATTAATTCGGTATTGTTATCTTTTGTATCTGTTCATGTTTAAGTTTACTGCGCTTATCTCGAATGTCTCCAATCGAATCAGTCAACTGTTTTTCAAGAAAGGCAACTTGAGAAAGAGAACGCGTAGTAAAGCCACGTGGAGCGATTTTGAAGATTTGCGTTAATGTACTTTAGTTAATTATGAAAGTTATTTTCTTGAGAATAACCAGATTATCGAAAATAAGTTTCAAAGAAACATCGAGTTGACGAAGTGTTAAAAATAAATGTGAAGTGCTCGTGAACGGATTACAATCCCTTCTTAAGTCCTTAAGATTTACTTAAGATTTCAAAAGAAACAACTTAAACGGATTTTTGTCTTGATTCTTGTCAATTTTTATCGACAACATGAGTGTATTGGAAAAGAATACAGCTGCTTTGACATTTTCAGAACCATAACCTCACTTTTCAAGTTTTCACATAATATGGCTGATGAATAAAATTAGAGAGGGATCTGCTAGGGGCCAGAGCGGGTCATCCTTATGGACGTGCTAGTCTGGCCCCGAACGGGTTGAGCGTTTCATTTCGGACCTGGCGCTAACAGGATTGCCCGACCAAAACCCATTTTGGTAACTTTAGGCCTCCTGCCTATTAATATAATTGTAGTATAATTCTGAGAATTTCAAATGCAAAATAGTTCAAGTTCAAAAACTTTCAATTCTCGCATTATCCGATTTGGAAACATATTCATATAATTGATAAATCATAATAGCTCCAGTTTCAATTAAGATTCACCAATTTCTGAACTGTGCAGGGCTGCCACAGACTTAGGTGCTTTAAAAAAGTGATAAAAGCGTTTAATTTGGGCTGAAAAGTGACTAAAAGTGACTAATTTCGAACAAAAAAATTTTGAGCCGTGGTGAGACGCCCGGTAAAAGTGATAACTCCATATGCTGGAAATTGAAGTTTATTTTATTTGAACAATCACCTAAAATAATTAGACAAAATTGTCTATAGAAATTATCCTAATAAGCAACAGTTGTTTTCAATTTGAAGAAATGACTTCAACGAGACACGGGCAAGACATTTGCAGTCGCTTCCAGACAAAAAGTGAGTCTTTTACTGGAAGAATGTTAAACTGGGCGAGTGTTTACAATAAACATTTGAACGAATAATTTAAACTTTTCCAGATTCCTAATAATTTCTTCTCATATTCAATAAAATTATAATCCATGAAAAATGTGTTTTTCAACAACTAATCATTGTAAATAATCACAAATATAAAGCTGACACTTCTTCATTATTTTGTTTCTTGCATTGCTAATCATTTTTTTTTACTCCAATGAATAATAAATTTTTCCTATTCATGTAACGCAAACACAAACAAACACCGTAGTACGCATGTGCCAGATCCCGCTATACACCGCTTCATGCCGCTCTCAGCGGGGAGTGAAGGATGGAGAGAAAGAGAGTAAGAGACGGGAGAGCCCGCATTTCCCATGGCACTGTTTCAGCGTTACGCATTACGCTGAACTTCTTCTCATTTGCAAGTTCACACTGTGCCCTAAAACAAAACGGCCTGTTATGTCCATAGGAACACTTATCAACTCCAAAATTTCGATTCGATTACATATATTTTTGACCGGCTTGCATTGACGAGATTGAATGAAATTCTAGAGATGAATTTGTGGGTAGATACTAAGGTCACAATTTCCAGAATAAATTTAACAAAGCATAAAAATTTTAATTTAGTTAAACAAACTAAACAAATCTTCAACACAAATGCCTTTTTATATTCCACAATGATTTACGATAGGAACTAGAAAACAGGAAAATCACGAACTAAAATAAAATGAACTCAAATAATACATAGAATTTCAGAAGTCGATAAAAAGGAGAGTGTAATTATCAGTAATTATTAGGTGGAGCCTGGAAGATCTGAAAACTCTAATATGACCTCTTCCCGTAAAAAAATGACTTATACTGACTGTTTCTCCAAAAAGTGAGTAAAAAGTGACATGGAAAACAAGTGACTAAAAATGACTTAAGTGACTAAGTGGTAGCCCTGAAAATGTGTTCCCAAACTTTTATTAACTTAAACAATCCAATTTGAAGAAGAAAAAACAGAAAGGGAGGAACAGAAGAGTCTCTGCGGAAGAACTATATGGCGCTTGCAGAAAACTACAAAAACATTAAGATTATTATTAACTATTAAGATATGTCCAAAATAAGAATTGCATAAATTATAAGATATATACTTATTTATTTTAAGCTTAGGTATTTTCAAACTTCAAACAATAATTCGAACAATTTTGAAATAACAGGAATATAAAAAAAACCAAAGAATTTCTGTGAAACAACAATAAAAATGCGAGCTTGCAGATTATTATACAATAATTGTGACGCGATCTAAAGAAAGACCCTTAAGCGGCCAAAAATCGATTCTCTGATTTTTAATGTTTCACGTAGATTCAAACTTGCTCTTTAAGGTGGTAAGTTTAAAAAAAATTCCATCAATAATAATTTATTCAGTACAAGTATTTGAACATTGTCGTTCGGGAGGGTCCTATCGGCCTGTCGCCACTTCTGCTTCTCCTGTAAAATTACGCCTGGTCGCTTAGGGGTTTTTCTTCAGATCGCGCCATAATCAATTTTTTGTGCGGAATATCAATAAGACGATCAGGATCACAGTTCAGGAATATTCGACTATTTATGTTTCGAATTGGCTATCAAGAATCGTTTGACACATCGTTGGAATGCATCACTTGAAAATCTCATTTGCGAGTACATCTCTTTTTACGAGAAAGAACATAAATTACAAGTGAAAAGGTCAGTCGGTGAGATCTGAGGCATAACTGAAAATAGAGTTCTCATTATGGCAGCTGTGCTTATCGTTGGCAGCACCGGAAACACGTGTTACCGATGTTTACATTCTCCACGTATGACTGACCTGACACGGAAGAAACGAATGAAACTTTTTCCATCGATTAATTGATTGATCCAGGATGCAGTGCAATCGATACCGTATGGCTACATGAGAGAACCAGATATGAGATTCAATTTATGCATAGACAATCTCTATCTCTTTATCATTCCGATATGAGCTCAACTTTCAGTACGAAAGAAATTAATATCGAGGAAGTTGGAAAATCTGGTTCCAAGATTAAGGTTTAGAAATCGTGTTAAGATAATGAAAGTAACAATACACTTTGAGAAAATCTCAGAGCACTCCTTCTCGGTAAATTATTCTCTCGAAAATTTTAACAAAATTATTTTTATAGAAAAACTTATATCCTGTTGGGAAGTTAAGGGTAATTACCACTTTCTAAACCCTAGGTAATAAAAAGAAGGTTACTGAAAGGCAAAAATTATATGCATAAATGTCAAGATTTGACGAATGGTGGCTAGAAAGTGACGGGTAGTTTGAGGCTCATAATCTCCTTGGAATATTTTTCTTTTCAAATTAGATGAGAACTTTCCCACAAATTACGAATAATCTGGGAAGGAAACTTACTTGAAACATTATTAAATTAATATGTTTCACATCTCTTTAACTATATAGCAGCAAGTGGAACGACTATAACAAAAAAAAAAAACAGAATTCAAGAACCTTCTTAGAAACTTACGAAATTTTCTATAAATTTTCTGAACTCGACTGCTTAAACCCAGCTCAAAAATATAAAAAATATGAATATTTTGAGGATATACCTACTCTTTTTTATAAAAAATCATAAATGCTAAATTTGCTCCATAAGAAATAAGGTGACCCTAGGCTAACTTGATACAGAGATATTAAAATATGTATGTCATGTAGACCAATTATTTAACGAGCATCTCGTGTTAAGCACGCGGTACAAGCTCATGAAAATAGTTAATTAAATGATTTACTAAATAATTCTTCTCGGCCTTTATTGAAGCGAGTTTCATCAAACCGTTATTTAACTCTCAATCCGTACTCAAATAACTTCGAGTTTTTTTATGGAATTTCAAACCCTCAGTCATCACAGTAGGCACCTATCGTCGTTAAATATAATATAATAACACTCCATTAATTGAATTAATAATATCACATGTTTTCTACTACAGTTTCTATGCACGCGATATTCAAGGACAACACTAAAAAATCATGTATCTAATAAAGAAGCATCAAAAGTCAAAAGATCAAAATTATTCCCCTGAAGAAGTTGTTGAAAAAGTCTCTAGACATTTTTCAGGGTGGTAATTCGGCGGACGATTTCAAATTTCCGGTCATTTCCCGGTTTTTCACGGTCGAGTTTTTGAATTCTCCCGGTCAACTTGAAGGAAAAGATTATATTTGTCGCAAAACGCAAACATTTATTTTTATACATGACGTTCATTCTAAACATCCTTTTAACACAACAGATCAAAAATTGAAAAATAAAACAACGTTGAAAAGAATATTCAAATTTCCGACGAAAAAATATCATTGTTTTTACGTTAATTGGAACAGCTAAGCTTATAATTGAAAAAATCAATTTACGATAAAAAACGGATTTCCAACCAAATAGTTCATTTTTCAACCGAGAAGAGGAATTTTCAAATAAAAAGATAAATATTAATCTGGAGCTCTTCAATTTTTAACCAATATTCAACATAAAGATCAATTTCCAAGTAGGAAGAATAATTTTACAACAAAAAATACAACGTTTCAACAAAATAGTCGAATTTCGGACTCAAAAAAATAACTGTCTTCAACCACAAATAGAACACTAAAATTTTTAGTTTAAAGAACCACCACCAAACCAAGCATAAGAGTTCTAGGCTAGAACAAAGAATTTTCAACTGAAGGAGTTGAGTTTCCAAAAAGATGAATTAACTTTCGCTGAAAAAGAGAAACTGTCAACGAAAATTTGAGTACTCAAATTTTAAATTGAAAAAAATGGATGTCAAACTGAACAATTGAATTTTTAACTGAAACTATGGAAAAACCAACTAAACCAACTTACAAACAAACTATAACATGTTCATACGAAATGATAAAGAATCAAATAAAATTTTTAATATTCAACTGAAGTAGTAGATTTTTAAACCAGAAAGACGAATTTTCAACTGGAATGATAAACCTCTAACTAGAATAGTTCAATTTTTAAAGAAAATTGATTTTCAACCAAACAAATACAATTTTGCAACGAAATTTTTGACTGTATAACTTGAATTGTTAACTGTAAAGAAGAGTTTGTAAAGAAGAATATTACTTCCGAAGTAAAGATAATTTTCTAACAGAAAATCGATTTTTTAACAAAATATGTAAAGTTTCAACGAGATAATTGAATATTTAATTGAAAAAGAAGAATTTTCACCGAAATGTCGAATTTTGAACTAAGTTGAAGAAATCGATTTTTAACCAAACCGATGAATTTTCAGGTAGAATGATGAATCTTCAAATGAATAGATGTATTTTAAGCAAAAAAAGAATTTTTGACCACAAAGATTTATTTTATACAAAAAAGGCCAAGTTTTCACTAAGCACATGAATTCTCAAAAAAAAAGTTTAATTTATGAATTCAAAAACCAATGTTCAACTTAATACTTGCATTTAAACAAAAAGCGATAAACTGATTTTTAACAAAGTAGTTGAAATTTCAACCAAAGGTGGATTTTGAATCGAAATAATGCAACTTCAACATAAAAATTCAACTCTCAGCAAAAAAGTTTGAATTTTAAATAACCAGTTGATTCTTCAACTGAGAAACGATGAATTTGCAAAGATCAATGTAAAAAAGTTTTCTATCATAATTCAAAAATATTTCTTCTTCGGAATACTACTTCTACTCTAAAGATTGCTTGAAGTACTTTCGTCTTTAAAAATTAAAAAGAGGGAAAATTGTGACGAATTATGAATTGGAGGAATGATTTTTTTAATTTCCTCTCGTCTAAAACTGAATAATAATTAGTTTAAAAAGTTCACGTTCCATGCACAAAAATTCCTATAATTATCCTACCTATAATTATTTTCTGAAATTCTTTGCCCCAATTCAGATGAATGAGGAAAAGCAGGTAACACGCGATAAAAAACATTTTGTTGAAAAAATCTAGACAATAATTCTTTCTGTCTGCATGGGCTACCAGCAATTCGATTATCAAATTTAGGTCGGATAAAAAAATCTCACAGAGCAATAAATTTTCAAAACGTTCTCCTCATAATGAAGAAAATATAAATACTTTCCGGTTTTTTGAAT
This sequence comes from Neuroterus valhalla, assembly GCA_011762715.2. Classification (NCBI taxonomy): domain Eukaryota; kingdom Metazoa; phylum Arthropoda; class Insecta; order Hymenoptera; family Cynipidae; genus Neuroterus; species Neuroterus valhalla. Next base: position 6,433 of record WSXT02087141.1, read on the forward strand.
AAATTCCCGTTCTTTTCCCGGTCAATTGAATTCCCGGTTTCCTCGTCAAGTCGCTACCCTGTTTTTCGTATCTCGCTTGTATTCAGCAATGTTTTACTAAAATATGAATTTAACTGGTCGATATGATTTTTTCTTAGGATAATGATAATGACATAATCTTTTCATTGATAAGAAATTTAGGGAAATTAATACGAAATAACCAGTTTGATACAAATTAAGCATATGTTGAAAATGTGGTATTGATAAGAAAACCTCACGATTACTGAGGTTCCTTTACGAGAAAATTTTAATCCCTTGAATAGATTTCCAAAGTTGAAATCGAATTCGAGGTGCATTCAGATCTCTATTTAGATTCAAGGACTAGGCACTTGGTTTAAAACTTCTAAGATGCGTGATAAGGATTTGATAAACGGGGTCACACACACAATCGAATAAGGCACATTAGTTCGCCTTATTAAGCAAAAAATGTTTGAAACTAGTACATAGAAATGAAAATAATTATTGCCTTTCACATACGAGAAGAAATACACTTTTTTTTAACCAAGTGTAGTTTTGTTTCTACTTTCACTAATTAGAATCGTTTATGAAACTAATATGATAATGACTTACCATTTTTATATAACTAATGTTTTTATGACGTGACAAAATTCGAGACTGATAAGTTTCTTCGTATTTTCCGTATACGTGACCCTTATTCGGTAGCTCGGACATATCGGTAATGAAATCGGTAACTACATAATACCTGTTTAATCTGATCGAATAGAAGCTGGCCTCTTAAAATGATATAACATTTAAAACGCTGAAGAAATCCTTCTATAAGATAACAGGATATCCTTTAAAATGTATACTAGACATTTTTAGAATTTATGGCCTATTTTATAAAAAAATGCGATAACTCTCTCAACATCTATTGTATTAAAAAAATCGAAAACATAAAAACTTTACAAGCTTCTACTAAGGCGGGTTGTAACAACCGTTTTACGACTGGATATGAAATCCATTTTCCTTATTAATTGTAAAATAGAACTGAACGATAAATTTCACCGTGAGATTAAAAAAAATCCGACAAACTGTTTGTTTTCCTTTTCTTTTTTTTTCTTGCTAGAAAACACAGTAATCATGACGATATTAGAGAAACTTTTACACCAGTTCTGACGTCATTTCTCGATTGGAGAGTTTGCTTCGGGAAAATTAAAGTCCCTTGCAAGGGAACATAAAATCTTTCAAGTACAGGAACGGTAGGCGCCATGCCAGTTTAAGTAGACTGTAGTGCTTCCAGAATGTGCGTGAGAAGCATAAAATTCATTCCAGAGGAGAATTCTTCCTCGCCCACGTTCTTCGTTAAGGATACATCATGAACGCAAGAATTTTAATTATTGCAAGAGATTATTTGACTTTTAACAAAACGGTTCTAATCTTAACATTAAAATTTATTATACACTATTCATGGAACTAATAAAAAGGGAATATTCGTTGATTGGAATACAATGTACTTTCTAAATGTTGCTGTTTCAGAAGATATTCTCACGTCTTAGCGAATTGTATTCCGAGGTATAAAGGTTGATTTGAGCAATCCTCAGCGATGTTACTTCGTAATGCTGAGCATTGACGAGTAAAAATCGATGATTGTGTAAATGTATGTTCAGGGCATAGATATTTTATGTGAAGGCACTGTAGATTTTATCATGTTTCTTGTACATGATTGCCTTCCATGAAAAAAAGAAAATATGCGAAGCGCGAATGGGGGTTCACTTGCATTCAAGGATACAGGACTTGGGCGTCGCGTCGGCGTCGCGGAGCCTATCGATCGATTCGCCAACTGACCTACCGCGCCCTATCCAGACAGTTTACTGAGTGCTTATGTTAAAGTTACTTTGGGATTCTCCAATAACTCTACTAGTGGAAATGAAAATAATTTCTTGAATGTCACACTCAATCCTTGGGTGTCACTATTTATTCCGAAAGGATGTCGGAAAGTTGCACAATGGCGAAGCATTCTTCAATACACCAGTCTTCACATCGTTCTACGTACATGTCGATTGTTTTTCAATTACAATTTGAGAAAGAGGGATTCAGAAACAAAACAAAATTAGTCCTATCCAACGTCCAATATTCAAATTTAACTACACCTTTGAAGTTTGAATGGTCCCAATAGCATTAGTCATTCTTTTTGAAGTGAAACTTGTATATCCACTTGAAGATGCTGGTTTGAAAAAAATCATCATGTTGTTTATTACTGGTCCATAAATTTATTAAAAAACTTAACTCTGAGGACTCGCAGTTTGTTCATTGACGTTTCGACCGTTCTTCGAAGGTCTTCTTCAGAATGGTAGTATTAATGAGAATATACATTAGACCTTAGGTGTGCATGAAAGTACTATTGTTCTAGACAGATTCTAAGTTGTATTTTAAAATGTTGAAAATATAGTTAATCATTTTTGACTCCGTCTGCAGGAAGGACATAGTTGAAATTAATTTAAAAGTACAGGAGATCTTGTGACAGCGTGTATTTCCGTGTCGTCCCGTGTCGTTCCGTTGTGAACTAGCAAAGTAGTGACACTCGTAGTGAAACGGAAAATTTATCCAGAATTCGTAAGCAGATTCAATTTCATTGATTCAGTATAATTTTTCTTGAAATGATCAGATTATGTTGTGCCGATAGAATGAATTCTAGACATCTGTATTATGCATACAATCTAGATATGGAAAACTTCATAAATGAAAAAAAAAAATTCAATAAAATTATAATTTAGAGTATGGAAGACCGTATACATACGTACCTTAAATATGGAATTGACGTTTATTCTGTATTTTTTTCGCATTTAGAATGAGTGTAGTAGTCAATATGCCTTTACGTGACCAAAAAACGTTTCCTACCAAAAAGATGTGAAAATTCAATCCAAAACGAAAAATTGAGGAGAAAAATAAAGTAACTCTTAACCAAACTGTTGCATCAACATCCAAATAGTTGAATTTTCAGACCAATAAGACAAATTTTTAACAAAACTGATTAAGTGACGATGAGAAAAATGAGTTTAAGAATATTCAGTTGCATTAAAAACGGAATAAATAAATTTTCAACAAAATGGCTGAGTTTTTAACTTCAACAGATGGATTTTCCACTAGAAAGATAATCATTTTATTGATTTCGATTTCAACGAAAAAAGACTAATTTCCGACAAAATATTTGAATCCTTAACATAATAGACCGGAAAGATTGATGTTATGACCAAGAAAAATTAATTTTCAACAAAATACATTAGGTTCCAACGAAATTGTTGAATTTCGAAGCCAAAAGGATGAATCATCCACAACACCATTGATTATTCAATGCAACTATATGATTTTTCAACAAACGAGTTTATTTTCGACTAAAATGTTGGATTTTCAAGACAAAAAGATGAATTTTTCGATCAAAAATATAAATTTGTATCAGATTGTTTTTTTAATTTTCAACTCGAAAATATGATTTAAAAAATATATATTTTCTACTAAATAATTCAATATTCAGAAGAAATTTCACTTTCTAAACACTAAGCTAAATATTCTACCGAAATAGTAAAATTTTCAACCAAATAGTTGAATTTTCTAACAAACTGTTGAATTTTCATGCTAAAAATGTAATTTTGTATTGAGAAAAGTGTAATTTCTATCAAGTAGTTCAGCATTCACATTATTATCAATATTATTTTCAGTTAGATAGCTAAATTTTTTGCCAAAATAGTTATGAACCAAACATATTAATTTTTTACATGGAATTTTCAACCAGATACCTAAATTTTAGTTTCTTAATATGAATTTTCAACCAAAAGTTGAAGAGTTGAGTTTTCAGTTCAAAAAGCTTATTTTCAATCAGAAATGAAACAAATTTTCAACTCGAAAGTTAAACTTTCAACTAGAGAGATGAAGCTTAAATTAGAAAGATTCATTTAGAACAAAGAAGTAGACTTTTCAACCAATTAATTTAAGTTTTGTCATGGAAATGATGATTTTATCAATAACATAATTGAATTTTCAACAGAATAATGGAATATTCAACTTAATATTCTGAATTTAATTGAAAGAATGAGAAATAGTTTTGTACTTCTTATTCAAAAATAAAGATAATCATAGAACTAAATGGACGTATATGATGGCTTGGAAAGAGAAGAAATGAATTCTCATAAATTCTCATCGAGAACAAATTTTGAGTAAGTAAGCTGATAACTTACTGATATTACCGTATGTTACCACAGTAACTTACCTTAAAAAATTGTGTGAATTCATAAGACAAAATGTGCATGTGGAGAACAAGCGGGTTTGAAGTGAAATTTCAGCAACGACAGAGTATCGAAAAGTTCACACTACTATGCTAAATGGTTTCACTTCTTTCAATTACAATACTGCCCTACGATTAACCTCTCCCTTTATTTGTTTTACTCTTTCACTTAGAAGTTTCACTTCCAACTTGCGTTGTCTGCGAAAATAAAATACCTGCTTGAGAAAGCATGCATGTTGGAAATGAAACTTGTAGGTGAAAGAATAAGAGTAGGAGATAGAAAGGTAAATCGAAGGGCAGGGTGAATTTAGCATTGGTTTTTCGTTGCTGAAGTTTCACTTTAGACGCAGGTTTCCACACGCACATTTTCATTCAGATGAACGATTTTCCTTCCACATTTTTTATCGCATCGTGCACACTTCAATACCATAATTCTTAAGGAAGTTATCTTACCTACAGACTATAACTACTACTGCTATAATAGACATTAGAGCATAGACACAAGCACCCTCGTAGAGAACTTTTTTTCTGAATCAAGGGATCTTAGAACCTAGAAATTCGACAAAAATGGCGATATCAAATCTTACGAAAAAATAATACCTTTCCATCATATAAGAATATGGAGAGATGTAGAAATCCAAACTTTTCTATGCCCGAGAATGATAATAAAATTTTTTGAGGAGTAGGAATTTATAAGATAATATCCTCCTTAATCTCATGCGGCACATGCAGACTTTTTATTCGTAAGGAATGTTCTTCACTTTGCAACGTTTCGGGAACGTACCTTTAACCTCATTAGTTGTGAAAATTTCTTGGGAATAAAAAGTCCGGATGTGGCGCATGAGATGAGGAGAATATTTTGGAATCAATTTTCCTACTTCTCCAAAAATTGTTGTCCTTTTTTTATTGTACCTTATCATTAGAATGTTCCTACTATAAATATATACTATAATACATTAAAAAAAGGAGGTTGACTTTTTTGCCCCTCTTTCATTATTTTTTTCGAATATAAGTAGAGACATTCAATAAGAGTGTGCAATCATTTATTCCGTAGATTCTTGTTTCATAGAACAAAAAGATTTTTTTTACATTCTCATCATGGAAGGTATTAGATTTGTGTAGAATTTGCCCCCCCCCCC
>WSXT02087163.1:0-11828 GCA_011762715.2 Neuroterus valhalla
TTGCCGAATTAAAAAAAATGACGTGCCTTAATGAAACGCCCCTCCTCCCTTCCGTAACAAAGTGGAACTAAATCTTTTGACCCCCCTCCCCCCCTGGAGCTGTTACATAATTTAAGTACAGCCCCTTTTCTACGAAGTGTATTTGCATTTGAATGAAATTCATGGAACTAATTAATTTTCTCCGTATCGAGTTCCTATCTTCATAATTAACCGAAAAAAATTATTTTGGTTCACGAATTCCATCCCAGTTTTGACAACCGCCGTGTACTTCTTCATATTCCTTGACTCCTACCGAAATTCCCTGACTTTTCCAGGTTTTCCAGGTCCCTCGCTACCCTGGGATTCCCCGATCTTAAAAATTTCCAGTCATTTCCCGGATTTACCGGTCGATCGGCCACCCGGCAATTATCCTACGGAGTTGTGGAATAGCTGAATGAGATTCAGCTCAAGTGAGCTAATAAATTGAAAGAAAGCTCAAGTGTGAATAAATTGAATTCTCAAATTATGTGAAATCACCATGACAAATAAACACATGTGGTAACTCACCAGCTCCAAACGCCTGTTGTCCGTCTTTGTCTTCAGTTGGCGTGCCCTCGAGGCTGGCTGGACCACTATCAGCACCCCCGGTGGCACTAAAATGGAATTGAGTATCATGGTGTCACGCGCAAAGGTGTTATTAGCGCAAAACTATAGAACTATGTATCGTAGCGTGTGATATTGAACGCACGTACCCAGCAACCCACCTGCTTGCATCATCGTCTTTTACATTATCTGTTGTGGCACCCTGAGCAGGATCCCTTGATACCTCGTTGTCGTTGATTTCTCCTGGCAGTGGAGCTTCACCTTCTCCAGGTCCGGCTGCTCCACGTCCCAATCCAGGAATTCCTCCACTTAACCATCCAGTCATTTGGGATTTTACTCCCGCCAGCATCTCCAATTTACTGCCTCCCTGTTGACTATTAAAACAAAAAAACTAAGCATCCAAAATGAATGTTAACATCAGTAACACTCAATTCTTAGTTTCAGTCGAGGAACACCTCTGAATTCTGGAAATAAACTCTTTGATTTGTGAAAAATTGGTCCCACAACTGTAGAAAATGATCAGAATTTCCTTCGTTCTATTATACTTCGTCATCTCAAGAGTCTTCAATATTTTAAAACATCCAAACTCACGATCAATCTTCAAAAAGAAAATACTCACAATCCTTGTTATTCAAATTACCAGGGTGTCTACACGACGAACAATTTCAAATTCCTGATTTACTTCAGGTCAATTGAAAAGAGTTTAGAAGATTTGAATTATTTTAACAGATCTCAAGAGATCCTAAACCTTTAAAGAGACTTACAAGATTTCTGATTTGGAACGGGGAATTTCGAGAAAGGATCACAATTCTTAATTTGAGAGGGCTTTTTTCAATTAAGTCCACATTATAATTATTCTAGGTAATCTACTGTTCCAATGTGCGAACTAAAATTTACTACGGAAATTTTCTCTTCGAGAGTAAAAATTTTGTTTTTCGATTTCGCGATGAAGTAAACATCCTGATTACTTATTTCAAAAAGACATGACTATTCCGAAAATGTATTTCAATCAGTTTTAGAATGAGTATGTCCTAAAAACCAAAGATAAATATTCACCATAGAGGAGAGATGGCAGTGGCAAAAAACAACACATCACTTGAGTCTTTTATTTCAAGATAAAAAGAAGTAGTCTTTGTCATATCGTAGAAGCCACCTTCAACATTCCATTGCCCTAGGCGAAGGATTCTCTCGTTCTTTGAATGCTCATAAACGAGATACTGCAAGCAAAGCTGGACGAAACTAACATCGCGAAAGGGCAAATAGCATTTGAGGATCCTCAAATTTGACTCCAATAGCTTTCATTTACCCAAAAAAGAAACTAATCCCAATTTTCGTCTCTTCAACTCTAAGATCTCTAAACCTTTCAAAAGTTGTCTCCAAGATCTCTAAAATTTTTTCAAGTTGTCCATATTCTCAAAACGCTTTTCCTGTGGTATGGAATTTTGTTTGAACACAATGTGAACAAAATTTATAGAAATCGAATCTTCTACTCTCGATGATTTTTGTTTTAGAAGCTGTCTTCCATGTCCAGGAAGTTGGCACCACCATTTTGGATTTTCTCAAAAATAATTTTATGCTGAATTGTGCTCAATTTGTGCTGAATTGTGCTGTAAAAGATTTTTTCGAAAAATAAAAATTAGAGACACAGTTCCCGAAATACGATTTTTGAGCTAGCAGCGCCATTTTGATTTTTTTTTAATGAAAAAATTGTGCTGAGTTCTCTGAAGGAAGCACGAAATTGTGCCGCAAACCAAAAATCCCCAACATCAACCATTTTCGAAAAAAGGGCAAATTTTGAAAAAGTTGTCAGCACCGCCATTTTGAAATATCTGCTGGGTGCTGGGTTACATAAAAAGGGCCCAAAATTGTGCTGTCAACTAAATTCGAAAATACTAAAAAATACCCCAGTTTTTTGGGATCTGAAAATATTTATTTCCTGCAAATTGTCAAAAATCCAAATTTCAGAATGAAAAATTGTGCTGAGTTGTGCTCGTCGAGTACAACGAGATTGTCTTATGACAACCTTTCATATCTCCCATATTTTCGAGAAAACCCCAATTTTTTGGGATCTAAAAATATTTATTACCCGCAAATGGTCAAAACTCAAAATTTCGAAATGCACAATTTGTGCTGAGTTGTGCTCGGCGAGTACCATAAGATTATCTTATGACGATTTTTCACATCTCCCATATTTTCGAAAACACCCCACTTTTCTGGGATAAGTATTTTTAGATCTCAAAAAAGTGGGGTATTATCGAAAATATGAGAGATGTGAAAAATTGTCATAAGACAATCTTGTTGTACACGCCGAGCACAACTCAGCACAAATATTTTATTTTGAAATCTTGATTTTTGACAATTTGCGGGAAATGAATATTTTTAGATCCCAAAAAAGTGGGGTATTTTCGAAAATATGGGAGCTGTGAAAAATTGTCATAAGACAATCTTGTTGTACTCGCCGAGCACAACTCAGCACACATTTTTCATTTTGAAATTTTGATTTTTGACCATTTTCGGGAAATAAATATTTTTAGATCTCAAAAAAGTGGGGTATTTTTGAGAACTTTCGAATTTAGTTGACAGCACAATTTCAGGCCCTTTCTAAGTGACCCAGCCCAATTTTTTTTGAGATATTCCAAAATGGCGGGGCTGACAAATTTGTCAAAATTTGCCCTTTTTTCGAAAATGGTTGATGTTGGGGATTTTTGGTTTGCGGCACAATTTTGTGCTTCCTTCAGAGAACTAAGTACATTTTTTTCATTTGTAAAGATCAAAATGGTGATGCTCGCTCGAAAATCGTATTTTGGAAATTGTGTCTCTAATTTTTATTTAAAAAAAAATTTTTTACGGCACAATTTAGCACAAAATGAGCACAATTTTATTTTTCGAAAAAAACCTTTTACAGCACAATTTAGCACAAAATTATTTTTGAGAACATTTTTCATTTAAAAAAATCAAAAAGGCGGTGCTAGCTCAAAAACCGTATTTTGGAAATTGCGTCTCTAATTTTTATTTTTCGAAAAAATCTTTCAAAGCCCAATTAAGTACAAATTGAGCACAATTCAGCACAAAATTATTCTCGAGAAAATCCAAAATGGCGGTGCCAACTTCCTGGACATCTGTCTTCCTCTTCAACAAATTAAATGAGCCTATCCACCCTGTTTCGCCCTGATAGACACAATCGATTATGATACACCAAGATTAAGTGCAAACCCTCGCGAAACCCAGCACATGCAAGGACAAGACGACATTAACTTCAAGCTGCAAGACTTTACCCAATTATATTTAAACAGCAGGGTTATTGTCACTCAGACAAGGGAGATTCTTTGAAAATAACAATCCTTATTTTGGCTATTCAAAATTAGAAAAAAATTGCCTGTCATTTCAAAAATTGTAAACCCTTGAAACTGAACTGGAAATAAAACTGAGACGACCGATTTTAAATTCAAAGCATTTGAATTTTTAGAAATGTATGGTATCGAAAAGTTTTCAACCTTCAAAAAAACCAATTTCGAAAAAAAAAATTTCCGCGAGACCTGAAATTTTATTGTTTGAAATAGCTCCATTTTATACTCGGATGTCTTCTGAAAAGTTTTACCCCCCTCGGCCTTCCGGGATACACCCAAAATCAACCCCTAAGGAAGGAAAAAATCATGAAAAATGCGACAACTTCCGGACCCTTACCTCTTCCGGAAACTCCCGTTTTCTACCCCTAAGATGCAACAAAAATCGAAAATAAACTTAAAAAATGCCCTTATTCCCAGACCTTAAATTTTATGAATGAAAATAGATCCATTTGATGTTTCATGATACCTCAAAAAGTTTCATCCCCCAACTCTTCCGGAAGACCCCTGTTTTCTACCCCTAAGATGCAAAAAAATAAAAAAGAATCCCACAAAATCCTCAAATTCCCAGAACTGAAATTTTTTATTTGCAAACAGTACCATTTAATGTTTTTAGCTACCGAAAAAAGTTTCATCCCCCCAGCTCTTCCGGAAAACCCCCGTTTTCTTCCCCTGAGATACAACAAAAATCGAAAATACACTAAAAAAATGCTCTAATTCCCAGACCTGAAATTTTATGAATGGAAACAGATCCATTTGATGTTTCAAGATACCTAAAAAAGTTTCACCCCCCTTACTCTTCCGGAAGACCCCCGTTTTTCACCCCTAAGATCCAAATAAATCGGAAATACACTAAAAAAAGGCTCTAGTTCCCAGACCTAAAATTTTATGAATGGAAACAGTTCCAATTGATGTTAATAGATACTAAAACAAAGTTTCAACCCCCTAGCTCTTCTGGAACCCCTCGTTTTGTACCCCTAAGATCCGAAAAAATCTAAAATACACGTTGAAAAAATGCCCTAATTCTCAGACCTAAAATTTTATGAATGAAAATAGTTCCGGTTGATGTTTCAAGATACTGAAAAAAGTTTCATCCCCCTAGCTCTTCTGGAACACCCTCGTTTTCTACCCCTAAGATCCAATAAAATCGGAAATACACTAAAAAAATGCCCTAGTTCCCAGATCTAACATTTTATTAATGGAAATAGTTCCGATTGATGTTTGAAGATACTAAAAAAAGTTTCATTCCCCTAGCTCTTCCGGAACTCCTCGTTTTCTACCCCTAAGATCCGAGAAAATCTAAAATACATTGAAAAAATGCCCTAATTCCCAGACCTAAAATTTTATGAATGAAAATAGTTCCGATTATTGTTAAAAGATACTATAAAAAGTTTCATCCCCCTAGCTCTTCTGGAACCCTCCGTTTTCTACCCCTAAGATCCAAAAAAATCAAAAATACACTAAAAAATGCCCAATACCTCAGACCTGAAATTTTATGAATGAAAATAGTTCAGTTTGATGTTTGATATACTGATCTTAGGGGTAGAGAACGAGGGTGTTCCATGAGAGCTAGGGGGATGAAACTTTTTTTGGTATCTTGAAACATCAAATGGATCTATTTTCATTCATAAAATTTTAGGTCTGAGAATCAGTGCATTTTTTAAGTGTATTTTCGATTTTTTTTTTGGATCTTAGGGGTAAAAAACGGGGGTTTTCCGGAAGAGATAGGGGGGTGAACTTTTTTTAGTATCTTGAAACATCAATTGGAACTATCTTCATTCATAAAAATTTCAAGTCTGTGAATTTGAGGATCTTTTAATGCTTTATCGACTCTTTAGGGTTGAATGGTTGTCACATTTTTCATGATTTTTTCCTTCCTTAGGGGTAGATTTGAGGTTTGTTCCGGAAGTCCGAGGGGGTGAAACTTTTCAGGAGACATCCGAGTATAAAATGGAGCTATTTCAAACAATAAAATATCAGGTGTCGCGCAAATTTTTTTTTCGAAATTCGTTTTTTATGAACGTTGGAAACTTCAGCCAAGTAAAGATTGAACGATTGGGAATTCCAACTTCATGAATTTTTCAATTTTCAAGCGTGTTCAAAATTGAATAGTTTCGAATTGAATTCTTGAGGGTTGTACATCTTCATTTTAAATTGAATGCCAAAGATTAAAATGGAAACGTATATAAAGAAATAATTACATATTGAAAGAGTTATCAAATGAACATTGTTAAATTTTTTTGAACTTCCAAATTCGAATAATCACATTAAAGGTCAGTAGTCGTTTGGCAGTCCCGAAAATAATAGTAAATTTTCCAGATCCCTAAAAGATCTATCATTCGAAATGAGAAGAAGATTCTTCACCTGCAATAATAATCCCTTATTTTCATTTATTTTCCAGAATTTTTAATTGACCACCTATTTCATAAAAAGGATTGAATTGGCAATTATTCATCGATAGAAAAGCGCCTTCTATCTAAGAGTGGAATCATTCAGCTGATAAAAGAAAGACTGTGTCTATGTGTATCAAAAAATCCCGGCTATTTGTACTAGAAAAATCTAGCTATTATTACCAAAATTATGGTACATGTAACCACGGCCCAAGAGAAATTCAAGTTGCAGGATGTGCTTCTGGTAAAGGACGATCTATGATGACCATAAAGATGAAGAGTAAGTCGAGCAAAAATGCTCTAAATCGTGTTCCTAATGCCAACTCGCATTTGTAGGTCAAAATTTACAGCCTGGATGGGTTTTGAAATCTGTCTGGAGGAGTATCTCTCCTTTCCTTGACCTATCAATCGATTTTCTCTCATTTCTGCGATGCTGCTCCGGGCCAATCATTCCATTTTTTTCATAGGAAGCGAATAAATTGACTTGAAAAAGAAAAAAACAGAATACCTCATATCCCACCAGTTAAATCATAAAATAGAAACATTTTTCACTATCAATTATGAGAATCTTCTGGACACTTACGGAGAAACTTTTTTTAGTTTTCTAATAGACCAAATTATCTCTTCATCCGAGGTAAATTGAAGCGATTGAATAATTCAATATTGCTTTGCCAGTTGCCTTCAAGGGAAAATCGTGGGAAATTATTGCTAAGTGAATAGGAATTTATAAAGATATAGATTTTAGATGTTGATTTTTTTTCAATGGAATGTACCACGTCCAAACTGACACTAAATATGATTGCAATGATTTCAATAATTGAATCACGTGAATAATTTTATAATATCTCAATGTCCTTGACAAGTCGTTAAAAAATATATCAAACCGCAATGTCTTTTTCACAATTTGACGAGAAAGTAAGCTCAGTAATCAACTTGGAAATCAAACCAAATCGAGAAGTTGTAGATTTCACAAATTCGAGAAATGCATTCAAATATTCAAACTTGAACCTATAAATCTAATAATCAATAATCAAATAGAAAATCGGGATTTTTTATTTTCTTTCTGATTCAATTTATTTTCAGATTCAGTTGTCAGGTTTGAAACTGTATTGAAATGAAACTCCAAGAATAAAAAAATGTGTTTACCTTTTAAATTTAAAATTACAACTTTTAGAAAATAATTTCTGAACTAAAGTATCACTTTTGTACAGAAATATAAAAAAGGTTATGAATCTTCTTCCCTTCAACTTTAATAATCGATAGTAGCGCATTCGACGTGATTTCTGGGGTTCAATGCTTTTTATGACACTGAAGCTTCTGCACAGTTGGGGACATAAAATGCAAAATAAATCGTACTTGTGCACTTTTTACGCGACTGATGCATTTATGGATATTGTTTCAAAAAATTCGAAACTTCTAGCAAAGTATAATAGCACAATGAAACGATGAAAAAGAGCTTTTGAACATTCCAATTTTTAGATGGAAACGATACTGTATAAAGGCAAATCAAATTTGTCAACAGGACTGTACATTATTCTACCAATGCAAACAGAAATTTGTTCAGTTTGAATAATTGATACCCTTTGAAAAGCTTTCCTATTTTATTTTAGATGCTATTCAATTAAATTTGCTTGATTTATGAGTACTCAAAAAGAAATAATGAAATTTTCAGCGCTTTTCATTAAAAATGTTTCCATTTCAAACATGTTTCAATTCAGGGAGGTTCCATTTTAGAAATATGTTCAACTATCAATTTCGCTTTGAAATTATGTAATATCGGAAGGCTTAAATGTTGAATGTTGTACTTCCTAATAGTATTTGAATATTAGATTAACTTTTTTTTTTATTTCACGTTTTCAATCGAAATCATTCGAGCAATAGAGCTTCTGATTGGAAGTAAAATTCTGCATCTTTGTAGAAATTGTAATCAAGATTGATTACTCTTTTTTCAGAGTCATTTTGAAATAAACGATTGTTGGATAACATTTTAAAATTTCCCTTGGCATACACAATATTGAACGAATGACTTCACTTCAATTTTCACTCAAGTTGAAATATTAATGTCACACGTTCGAACAATCCGACATTTATTTGAACTAATCATAATTTCCCTATTTATATTTAAAATTTCCTCAATTTCATACATTAAATGAAATAAATACCATGGCATCAAAAGTTCAAATCCACTTACAGTTCGGAAGACATTTTTCAAATTCCTCATTTAAACTTGCGCCTTGAAACAGAGTCTCGAATCGATACGAACGTGGAGAAAAGCACTTTAGAAAAGATATCTATCAACCCCCACTAAACTGCGGTTACCTAAATGCCCCAAATGACAAAAAACCACAATTTTCTTTATCCACTCAGAAAAACGTCAAAAAAACACTCTTTCCAAAAATCATACCAATTTTAATTCTCAGGATAAATAACCTCCCAATTTCTAACCTACAAGATCTCATGATGAAATCTAGTTTTTTTCGAAAATGTGAGAAAAGTATTGCAATATTTCAGAGCGATGAAAACTTGCGAATAAGGGTTGAAAAATTGTCGAAAGCTGTCATAGAAGTCTGTAGATCTGTAGAAGGAACTTGAGACGTAAAAAGTGGAAAAACAAATTTGACTTTAGCAGATTGCAAACTAAAAGATGCCGATACCTATTATCTTTTTTCTCTGCATCAATTTCCCCACCGGCACCTGGGGAGCCAACTTTTTCTTCAGATAAAACGGAGCCGTCCTCGCCTTTCTTGCCCATCCAGTTGGACACTTGACTCGTGAGGCCGGAAAACATTTTGGACACGTCGCGGGTTCGACACTGGAAACTCGCGAATTCGAGGTCGACCGCGTACTATGTCCCAAGAATAATATTTCTTCTTATTTATTACAAAACCTCCACGGACACTGGTAAAATCGAAGCAAACGATGTGTCACAAAAAATACAACCTGATACAACCTGAACCTGTCCTCGCGAACCCGGGACCATAGACTGCGTATAACAGACTCTCTCTACGCATCATGCATGGCGCAGCTCTACGCTGCACTTGCAATCTCTGCGCATGTGTATATAAATAGTAAAGCAATGTGTGTTCAAAATGATAAAATACCAATAAACTCACAAGAAGAACTTTCATTCTGGGATGTTTTTGTTGCTTTTGATTCTTTTGAGGTTATTTTTTGTTGTTTTATAGTTTGGATTCTTTGCTCAATTTAATAAGATTTAATGAAATAACGTTTGAAGCGTTTGAGGCCATGTTATATTTGCAACATTCATACATTACCGACATTTTCTTAAAACAGTTTGCATCTCCTCGAAATGAGATATCGAGTTGATATTTTTTTTTAGTTGAACAAAGAGGACAAAGAGCACTATAGCAAATAAAGATCGTGTTTATAGTAATAAATTTTCAGAACATGACAATTTTTTTTACAATTTCTTATGTAATTTCAAAAATGTAGGAATATTCAAACCTTTTATAATATATTGATCCGAATTGAAGTGTCCATTCATAATATTTAAATCTCATTATCTACGCTTTTTAATTTTAATTTTACATTTTATTTAAGTATCAACATTAAGTTTGAGTGATACTTTCCCGATTCCTACCTTACCGATATTTTTTCGCAAGAGCTCACGTCTACACTGATTTAGATGTCAAGTTGAAAATGTAGAATATTAAATAATAGGGCCGTCTGTTCAGTGATCTTTTATAATTCAAGAAACTTTCCCTCTTTCCTATTTTTCTCGTATTTCGATTTATTTTCAACTGAAATAATAGAAACCAATGAGAATATCCAACATATGTGTTGAGAATTTGTTTTATTTTGGGCTGAAAATGAATTTTTTAAATTAAAAATTTAACCATTCCATTTCAGGTTGAAAATTAATCTTTCTTAGTTCCAAATTTAAATTTTGGATTGAAAAATCATGTATTTATTTGAAAAATTTAACTCTTTTTTTGGAAATTTGTGTATTTGATAGAGGATGTTTTTTCTTTCGAAATAATTTTATGGCTTGAAAATTCAACTTTTCCATTTTTGTTTGAAACTTATGTTTTTTTCAGTAGCTGATAACTCAAATGATTGATTAGAAATTCATATCTTTTTGGGTCACAGTTAAATAATTTGAAACGTTTGATTTAAACTTTTTTCAATTTTTAAATAATTTGCAATTAAATGACTAATAATTCAATGTTTCCATTCAAACAAAAATTGAATGTTCAAACACTGCATGGACATTTTTTCAATATTGCACAATTTTGTAGGACTATATTTTATAATGAGAAATTAGAAATTTAATATTCAAAAGCTCACCAATTTTAAATTTAATTATTTTAAATAAAAAGCCTTACATTGTTTTTTTCAGAGTCCTAAATTAACATTTCGAATTTGAGAAATGTAATTGTTTCATTTTGTTAAATTTGGTCAAATAAAAATAATTTAACTTATATTTCAACAAAATTTGAAGTCGTTGAATTTTCCATGTTTTTAACTCGAAATTGCTTCATAGATTTATAATTTTTAACACTTGAAAATTCATTGATACATTCTTTAATTTAAAACACTGAAAATGATAACGTGGATACATATTTTTCACAAAAAATCTTTCAATGGACTAATTTATAAAAGTTTCTAATTTTGTGGTTTAACGACCTTTGTATCAAAATTGTTTTTAAAGTTTGCAGCAACTACTTATTATACGTGTGCCTTATTTAGAGCTTGGGTTCAAAAAATTTGAGATTCAATTTTTGAAGATTAAAAATAAAAATAGTTCGACGTTCATTGCTTTAATTTTTAGTTCAGCAAGAGCTTTGATTTTTACATTCTCATCATAATGAGAAGGTATTGGTTTTATGTGAAAATTGACTTTCGCGGAATTAATGGAATCTCCAGGTTTTGAGACCTCCTGATTCCGAAAAAGTAGTTTTTACGTTGGTGTCTGCCTGTCTGTTGTCGTTGTTTTTAGCCAAACCACGCAAGATATGAAAAAAAGTTTGGAAAAAAATGTTTCTTTTTGGGAGCCCTTCAGGATGATCCTAACAACTTTTCGAGTTTATCGAAAAAAAGAAAATTGAAATTTTGGTCGCACAAAAAATAATGAAAAATAGAAAGATTCCTTTTTTAGTCAAACTGTGCAAGCTACAGGAACAACTATATGAACTAAACTTGCGCAACGCAAAAAGATCTACAAATTTTGTAAAGTTAACTTTTTGGTAGGACAAGTAGTTTTTGCTTCATTTATAAAAAACTGAAGATTAACCAACACTGAAGGTTAATAGAGAACAGTTATTCACCCCAAAAGAATATCTGTAGATTTGTTATAATTTTTCCCATTGGACGCGTGGTTTCTGTTTCAATCGTAAAAAATAGAATTAAACATTGAATTTCTAGAAAAACTACACAACATGTGAAAAAAATTAGGCAACAAAACTTCTCTACTGCTTCGGGCAAATTTCGATCGAGTGCGCAGCACGAGACACGCGATGAGAATGTATTCGTTAAAGCCGGAGAAGCTTTA
>WSXT02087174.1:0-11828 GCA_011762715.2 Neuroterus valhalla
AATTTTACACAAATCTAATACCTTCTCTGATGAGAATGTAAAAATTTGAAAATTTCACAATATCTCCTCAAATATATGTTCAAAATTTCCACAAAGTATAAATAAATTACATTCATTCCTTCATTGCCAAAAAAAATCACGAAAATCGTTTAAAAAACTCCTTCCTAAACCTATTTCCCCCCTTAAATCTTCAGTTGAAAAGTATTTTCAAAAAAAAAAAAAAAAAAAAAAAAAATGACAAAGAAAAAAACGAATTCCTTACTAAAACCGTTCAATAATAAAAAAAACCCCTTCAAAAAACTAATCCCCCCCTAAAAACTTCAGTAAAAAAGAATTTACAAAAAAAAAAAAAAAAAAAAAAAAAAATGTCAATGAAATAATCGAATTCCTTACTAAACCCGTTCAATTATCAAACAAACAGTCGCAATTTCAACGAAAAAGATGGAATTTTTACCAAGAGATAGAAGTAGAAGGAAAAATGTTGAGCGAGAGGGAAGATTAACTTTTAACAAAAAATTTCCTTTAAAAAAAAAAGTTTAATTCTCTACCAAACTAGTTTAATTTTCACCAGAGGAGTTGAATTTTTAACGAAAAAAACAAAATTTTTAATTTCCTACCGAGAAAGACAAATTCTTTACAAAGCCATATAGTTTTCACAAGAAAATATAAATTTTCAACAAAGAAAATTCATATCATGAAATTTCCAGAAATCAGCTGAATTGTGAACCCAAAAACGTGAATTTTGAGCAAAAGAGGTTATTTTTAACCAGTTAATTCAATCGTGTACCGGAATAGTTGAAGTTTCAACAGAAGAGTTAAATTTATTAAAAAAAGAAAACAAAGATTTTCTTGTGGAGGAGACAAAATTTTACCTTAATGTTGAATTTTCAATAAAATAGATAAATTATCCACAAAATAGTTGAATTTTCTAACAAAAAGTCAAATTTTCAACCATAAAATATTTTTTGGTCAATGGCAATGAGTCCTTTCCAATAAAAATTTGTCAAGTTCTCAAACAAAATAGGTAGTTTGCAATCAAAAGAGGTTTCTTAGTTGAGAAGAAAACAAATTTCAGGTGAATTGATACATTTTTATAAAAAAAGATCAACTATTCACAAAATTCTCAAATTTTCGGACCAAAAACATCAATTCTTAACGGAACATCGAATTCTTAACCAAAAAATAATTACTTTTCATCAATTTCATGAAATTTTCAACTGCAGGAAAATAAAATTGCTACCAAAAGAGAGGAATTTTCAAACGAAAAAGACAAATTTCCTGCAAAACAACTAAATCTCCGTTCTGCGAATATGAATTCTCAACAATCAAAGTCATCTTCAACCTTGTTTTTCGATTTTCCAACAAATTAGTTTTTGTCTCTTTTATTCTAATCAGGGCCCAACAAAAGCCTGTCTAAAGTACAAGGTTAGGGCCTAACTAGACGATCATAGATTTTGTGGTCACAAAGAATGGAAAATCTTAGCAGTGCCTAGACAAGTCCTGACTAGGGCTTGCTAGGCCAGCTATTCTAGTAAATATCTGAACACTGCCCATACATACAGAAATAATGATTACCTATATTTTTTCAAAAAAATGTATTTATCTCGTTTTCTTTTCCTCATTCATCTGACTTAGGGCAGAGAGTTTCAGAGAAGAAGTATAATTTCACTTGGAACAGGTAATTTTTAACAGTGAACGGGAACTTTTTAAACTAATTATGAGTCGAATTTAGAAGAGAGGAATGAAAAAAAAATCGTACCTTCAATTCAACATTTTCAACAATTTTTAAGCCCCCTCTTCTTCATTTTGAATAAAGAAAATACTTTAAGCAGTCTTTAGAGTAGAAGCAGGATTCCAAAAAGAAGAAATATTTATGAATTATGATGGAAAACTTGTTTACGTTGTTCATTGCGAATTCATCTTTTTTGGGTTTAAAGATCAACTACTCGTTTAAAATTTAAACTTTTTTGTTGAGAGATAAATCTTTCAGTTAAAGTTGTATTGTTTCGATTCAACATTTCCTCTGTTTGGAATCGTAACTTGTTTGTTGAAAATCAATTTATCTTTTATTATTTAAAATTCAAGAATTAATTTGAACATTGATGTTTGAATTTGAAAATTAAACTATGTTTTTGAGAATCGACGTACTTCGTGGTACATTCGCCTTTATTGTTGAAAATTAACTTTCATGGAAATGTCTTGCATGATATCTTTATACATTGCTTAGAATTATTCGATATCAATGCGATATTTTGTAAAATATTTTATTTCTA
Source organism: Neuroterus valhalla (assembly GCA_011762715.2). Classification (NCBI taxonomy): domain Eukaryota; kingdom Metazoa; phylum Arthropoda; class Insecta; order Hymenoptera; family Cynipidae; genus Neuroterus; species Neuroterus valhalla. The sequence goes on from WSXT02087174.1 coordinate 2,274, forward strand.
GAATAATCTAATTTTTTGGCGTCTATGGCAGGGTTGGTTCATATTGCCTTACTGATGAGTCCAGTGAATCAGCCCAGGACGAAACGTTTTAACATCAATTATTTATTCTATATGTATTTTTCATATTTTTTAAATATTGATGCTTGTGAAAATAGATTCATGAAAAATAAAAAGTATAGACCCTAATGCCAGTATAAAAATTTCCCTTCTACGATGTTTCACTGGGTCAATAAAAAAACTGATGTCTTTCAAGAAATAACCGCGAAAATATCATTAAACAATTGAAAATTCATCTTCTTCGCATAAAATACATTTGTTCATGTTGACGATTCATAATTTCACCTAAAAATTCATCAGTTTGAATAAAAATTATTTTCTTCAACTGAAAATTTAACTTTTTTATTTTCAGTGGAAAATTGATCTTTTCTGGTTTGAAACTCAACAACTTGGATGGAAATTTGTCTTTATGAATTTAGAATTGGATCATTTCGTTTGCAATTTACATATTTTTGTAGGAAATTATCTTTTCCTTCGGAACTTAATATTCTTCTTAAAAAATTATTCTTTGCGGTTAACAATTTAAGTTATACAGTTAAACATTTATCATTTTAGTCCAAGATTGATCTAGTTGTAAACTCTTATATTGTTAGATGTTGAGTTTTTGATCAGTGAGTAAATAATACGTAGATGGTATGTTTTGATCTACTGATCTGTCTGTTTACTGTTTGTAAACTCTTATGTTTGGTTTGAAATTAATTTTTCAAGAAAAAAATGTTACTATTTTCAGAGTTCAAATTCCAAACATTTGGTTGTAAAATGAAACTTTTTGGTTGAAAATTAATTCTGGTTTAAAATTGAACTATCTCAGTTCTTCATCATTTTGTGTTAAAATGTAAGAATCTATTTGAAAGTTGATTTTCTTTTATTATAAGTGATTTTTTTTCAACTGAAGATTCAACTTAATCCACGTCAAAATTTCATGGTTTTAGTTAAAAGTTCATTGGTTTAGTTAAGCATCCATCTTTTTAGTTGTAAATTCATCTCCTTGGAATAAAATTTAAATGTTTCGGTTGCAGATTCATGATGTTATTTGAAAATTCATCACATTGATTGAAAAATGAACTATTTTGTTGGATATCCGTTTTTTTTTGTTATCGTAAATTAATTTTTTTAAATTGTAAGTTGAACTGATTCAATTTTTGTAAAAAAAAAAAAATGATATTTTAGGTTGAAAATTTGAGTATTCTTCTCAAAATTGATTCACTTCGCAATGTTCTTGTTGTTCGGGGAAATTGAAAAACTTGACCTTGAAGAACCGGGAAATGACCGGGAATTTGTAATCGTCTGCCGAATCGCTACCCTGAATAAGTTCTTGTATACTTTGTATGAATAATGATACGAATGCATGATTAGAATTATTATATCAATTCAAACCTACTGGAATGATAAGGGTTGAAAATATGGGAAGCCTTGAAAAAGAAGTTAACCCTGCGACTTGAACTGGTCCCTAAGCACCTTAGTCACGCATCATTGGAGGTTCAGTCACTTTTAAGTGGTTTACATGTAAGTGGTGCATAGAGAGTTACCGTTTTTTTCTTAGTGTCACGCAATGTACATCATATAAGGGCAATATAGGCGACGTTCCAGTAATTATGGAGAAACGAGATCACGAAGCATGCCTAAACTGACGTTTGGTCAAAGTAAGAAGAAATGCCAGAAACCGGTTATATTGGTAATTGAGTACAGAGCGTACTACGCGTCTGACCCACTATCAACGGTTTATTCACTTTTACGCGATGAATCGCGAAACCTCGAATCTTAACAAACCTTACAGTGTGCAAATTAATTGCCTGTTTAGCATCATCATAGCTATAGTTCAGAAAGCTTAACTGTTCTTTGCGAACATTATTAAATAAAATTAAATCAAAATTCTCATTTTTACTGGTAGATGAGCTTCATTCCATTCTCCCTCCCTCTCGCTCTCTTTCTCTCTCTTTCTCTCCGATGAATGCGATCATTAATCCGTTGACGTTTGCTCGCTGATCCGTGTCATGTGCGGTTGATCGCAATTCACGGTTATAACCGGTAGCACTGTCTGTGGTCTTCTGCTGATGCATTTTATCAGCATGTTTATTTATCACCTTTATTTGGATTTATAATTGTAAATCTGGACATGTGGCACTTTACCGGACGACAATAATGTGATAGCTTCCTTGTAAATCACTTGGAAGTGTTCGTCACGACAGTTAAGAACTACGTGCGCTTGCGATCTCCTGGGAAATGACCGGGAATTTACTTGACTCAACCTAGACTATTAAAAATTTAACCGAAAAAATGCGAGAAATCACTTCTTTCTTTTTATTATTTAAAAAGATTTCTTATCATTTAATTTTAAGAATGTATCGTTTCTGTAATCCGATTCTCTAAATATTTAAGTATATCTAGATACGTCATGAGAGGAAGAATTTTTGATCTATTATAAGATAAACGTTTTGCAAATTTGTTGCTTTTTCAAATTTTGTTAGCTGACTCAAATTTGATAATCGAATTGATGATAGCCGAAACCTACAAAAATCTTCATTTTTTCAAAAAAATGTGTTTATCACGTTTTATTTGCTTTTCCTCATATATCTGACTTGGGACAGGGAATTTCAGAAAATAATTATAGTTTTCATTTTAGGGCAGGCAGTTTCAGTGAAGAAGTATAGGGAAAAGTGGGGAATTCTGAGACACATCATTTTTGCACAATATCTCTGCCAAAAAATTTTTTTTTCAAATACTGTGAATCTTGACGATTATTGTATGTTAAAACAAAACTTCTGGCTCATACCAATTCATAAAATAATTTTTTTCTAGAAATTCACATGACTTTTAAAAAAAAGTGACTTTTCGGGATTTCGGAAAATGGCGAGGAATTGTGAGACACCGCTTAAACCGAATTAAAACTCAACACCTTCAAGCCAACAACTTTATTGGGGCTAAGAAAATGGGTTTAGAATGATTATTAAGAAATAATTTCAACAAATATAAGTCACTTCCACAGTTTTTGCATATGAAAACATTGGCAGCATAATCAAGCTTATCTCCTTTTTTTGCTTAATAACGCGGCATGGTGGCTGCAAAATGGGAAAAAGTCAAGAATACCAAACAAAATACAATTTAACGTACCGCGAAACACTGATATGGAGTGTCTCACAGTTCCCCACTAAAAGTGTCTCATGATTCCCCACGACCTATGTTTTGCATTATAGCGGTGTGTAAACGACTGAAAGACTTTCCGTCTAAAATGAATTTTGTGAGTCGAAGGGCTAAAGCTGAACGAAAAAAAATTGCATAATTACCCGATTGGGTTTGGAACAGCACTTCCAAAACATGGGCAAACACAGGAGCGCGAGGAAACACTGGGAAACTCGATTTTCAAGTCACGGTCACAGCGAAGGATACAAACGGCTACGCATAATTTTTGCCCTTATCAATATGAGTTCTGACCGAGATACTGTAATATAAGCTGTTCCGATCTGTCACCGTTGACACGTGCGCAAATCACAGTGCTGTCTCACGATTCCCCACGTCTCACAATTCCCCACTTTCCCCTACCTAATTTCATTTGGAACAGGGAATTTTTTACATGGAACGGGAAATTTTTAAACTAATTATCATTCGGATTCAGAAGAGAGGAATTTGAAAAAATCGTTTCTCCAATTCCAAATTCGTCACAGTTCTGAAGTTTCGTCTACCTAATTTTAAATAAAGAAAGTACTTCAAACAGTCTTTAGAGTAGAAGTAGTATTCCGAAGAAAAAATATTTCTGAATTATGATAGAAAGCTTGTTTATTGCAAATTCATCCTTTTTAAGTTGAGAAATCAACTACTTGTTTGAAATTTACACTTGTTTGTTGAAAATAAAATTTTCTTGCTAAAGTTTCATTATTTCGATTCAAAATTTCACTCTGGTGAAAATTTAAGTATTTAGTTGAACAGTGATTATTGCATTTGAAAATTCAACTATTTCTTTGAAAATGTATTTACTTCCTGGGAGATTCGCCTTTTTTTCTAGAAAATTAATCTTCATGGTCGAAAATTCATATTTTTTATTAAAATACTTCTATTCATTCGAAGATTTATCATTATACCTAAAGATTCATCAGTTTGGTTGGAAATCAATTTCTTCAAACGAAAATTTAACTGCTTCATTTTTAGAAAAAAATTAATCTTTAATAGTTCAAAATCCGCCATTTCGGTGAAAATTCATCTTTTTGAATTGAAAATTCATGTATTTCGTTGAAACTTCACATATTTTGCTGAGAAATCGATTTTTTGTAGAAAATTATCTTTCTCTTCGGAAGTTAATATTCTTCAAAAATTTTTCTTTACGGTTAACAATTTAAGTTATACAGTCAAACATTTTTCATTTTAGTCGAACATTCATCGAGTTGAAAACTCTTATGTTTAGTTTATAATTAATTTTTCAAGTCAAAAATGTCACTATTCCATTTTTGTTTGAAAATTTTTATTTGTATGGTTCAAATTTCAAACAATCTGTTGAAAATTGTATTTTTTGATTGAAAATGAGTTTTAGGTCAAAAATTGAACTATTCTAGTTTAATGTTTATCATTTTAGTTATCATAATTTTGTGTATAAATGTAATGATTTGTTTGGCAATTAGTTTTTTTTTTGTTGGAAGTTAGTTTTTTTTGTTATAAATAATTTTTCTTAACTGAAAATTTAACTTATTCCAATTGGACATTCCATAATTTCAGTTAAAAATCTATCTGTTTAGTTAAACACAAGTTTTTTTTCAATTTAAAATTCGCGTTACAAATTTTCGTTGACAACTTATCTTTTTCAGTAAAAGTTAATTAATCTGTTTGAAAACTCAACTCCTCCAGTTAAAGATTCTTTTTTTTAGTATGAAACACTAATTGTTGGCTTAAAATTGTCTTGTTAAACAAAAAATGTTACTGTTCCATTTTTGGTTGAAAATAATAATTTTTTTACTCTGAAATTCGACTATTTTGATCAAAAATTATATTTTCTCTTAGAAAATGATTCTTTCTATCTGGAAATTATTCTTCCTGTTTGAATATTCACCTTCATGGTTGAGAATTGAAGTGATCCAGTCCAATATTTATCTTTTTAGTTGAAAATTCATCTTCTTGTTTTGAAATTTAAATGTTCTGGTTGAGAATTCATAATGTTATTTGAAAATTCATCATATTGGTTGGAAAATGAACTATTTTGTTGGAAATCTGTTGTTTTTCTTTGTTATCGTAAATTGATTTTTTAATTGTAAGTTTAACTGTTTCAGTTCTTGTTTGAAAAATTATTTTTTTCTGTTGAAAATTGCAGCCTTTTTTCAAATTAGATTTATTTTGCATTGTTTTATCTGTTGTGGTCAAGGCTGTTTAGGATAAACGTCATAAATAAAAATAAATTTTAGCGTTTTGTGACAAATATGAATATGTTACTTCTATCTGACCGGGAAAATTGAAGAATTTGACTGTAAAGAACCGGGAAATGACCGGGAATTTTAAATCGTCCGTCGAATCGCCACCCTGCTTAATTGTGCGGTCAGTATCCTCTGTTCTACTGAGCACCAAAAAGTTGGTAGCTATTTCAAATGTTATTGTTTTGTGTTTTTTGGACATGATAAAAATAAAGAAAGAGAAGGAAGGGGTTTGGAATGTTGTCTTCTCATTCATCTTTCCTCTGTTTTTTTATTTTTTGAAATTTCAACCCGTACGTTTGAGCCTATTTTAGTCCAAGCAATAGAGAGATTGTTGTGCCAAAAACTTTTGCAGAAAATTGACTGTACCATCAGAAGAAAGGTACTGTATACTTTATTCGAGTCATGTTCTTGACTCGCAAATAAAACGTTCGATGTTTTTATTAATGTTTAAAGCCGAAAAATTGCACTTTTTTAGTTGGTTCATCCATAACATAAAAAGTAACGAGCAATCTTAATGGAATCAATTGATCAGTTAAAGAAATAAATTATGAATAAAATGAGCCGTTGATCAACCTTATCAGATAATAAGGGGCCGAGAAAATGAGGGAAAACCACACGGAAAAAATATGTTATCGAATTTTTCGTTGACTGTCAACCACTTTTGGATAGGATGAAAAGTTCGTGAAATTTTTATGAACTTTTTATAAAATCTTGTGCACTATTCATTGCATTTTCTTGAAGTTTGCAAAACAAAGGAGCAAGTAAATCGAGGTTCAAGAAAATTTAAAAAACAGTGCACGAGACTATGAAAAAAATTAATGAAAGTTTCACAATAGTTCTGCATATCCAAAAGTGGTTGACAGTTAACGGAAATTTCGAAAACCTATTTTTTCCGTGCAGGAAATTTCGGGCTTGTTCAGCAATTTAATATCTTTGTTAATTTTTAATTTTCTATGACTGAGTTTTGGTGAAAAAGTAGCAATCTTTATGATTCATAAATGTGAAAAAGGATGGACCATTCCAATTATTTAATGCTTCTAGTTGCAAAATGTCTGTATGGTGCACAAATGGTCCGATTTCGATTTTTTAAACGGATTTTGAAATAATAACTAAAGGACGACAAAATGTATATCTTGGTTTTACAGTAAATTTTTGCTAAATGCGTTAAAAAAATGTCCAAACATATGACTCTAAACTGTTGAGCGTTCGACAGTAGCCGAGGAGGGGAGGGGGGGGGGGGTAAGAGAGGCGTAGCGCGCCATGTTTGGACATTTTTTTAACGCATTTTGCAGCATTATACCAAAAACCAAGATGTAAATTTTGTTGTGCTTTAGTTATAATTTCAGAATCCGTTTTAGAAATCGAAATCGGACCATCTGTGCACCATACAGACATTTTGCAATCAGTAGCATCAAATAATTGAAATGGCAATTACGCGAAAAAATATTATCCTACAGTGTCCATTCTTTTCCACACTTATAGAACATAGAGATTGCTACTTTTTTACCAAAACTCAGTCATAGAAAATAAAAAATTAACAAAGATAATAAATTGTTATGCAAGCCTTAAATTTCCTGGTTTTTCCTAATTTTCGCGGCCCCTAATTATCTGATCAGGTCGATCAACGGCTCATTTTATTCGTAATTTAATTGTCTATAACTTAGTTATTGATGCCATTGTGATTGCTTGATTACTTTTTATGTTATCAATAAAACATAAAAAAAGTGCAATTTTTCGGCTTTAAAGGTTAATAAAAACATCGGACATTTTATTTGCAAATCAATCAAATTTTCTGGAAAAAAAATAACATAAAACATTTTTTTGCGGAAATCGCTAGAAGAGCATTCAAAAAGCTTAACCTGAAAAATGCGGGATCTTTCAGGGACAGCTTTTTGAGAAAACTCAAAAAGTTTTTGGATTTGATATATCTCAGAAATGGTAGGTTTTTGGGAAAATTGATAAAAGCCAAAAATGTTGGGGGCAATGTTTTCTACAACTTTTTTCATTGCATCGACATGCTGCGATGAAAAATGCAATTAATAGATGGCGCTAAAGTACGAAAAAAAGCGTTTTCTCGCTTTTTGGCACAGAAACAAAAATTTTATCGCAAAAATGTCAATAAAAAGTGTTGTTTGTCTAAATAAAACCTACAAAATTCATGCATAAACTTTTCTTGTCCGACTTACCGTTCACGAGTTATAGCGTGACAAACCTGTTACCGTAGATTTCCCAGTGTTTCCGACGAGGGCGACGTTGGTGTGGGTACATAATAAGTCATTACAGACTGAATAAATAATTTTTTTATTAGTAGAACTTTCAAATTATTCCTAATTATGATGAATTATTATTCTGCAATAATATTTATTATTTATAATTTTTTTCCGAAACTATGCTGACTTCAGTATTGAAAGTGATTTAGGAAGGTTTTTGAAATTTTATATCAAACGAGCTGTACAAAAATGTGCTAATAATTGTTGTTGAGCGTGCAACATGGAAAATACGTGTATTTATTCTTTCATGGAATCTTGGTTTGGTGAATAGAAAAAATGCTCCGCCCATGCCAATTCATATTTTATTACAAAACCAAACAGTTACTTGACAATGTCAATGAAATTCGCATAGTATTGTTTACTTCTTTTTTTGCAGCTTTTTTTGGTACTTTAGCGCCATCTATTAATTGCACTATCCATCGCAGTATGTCGACTCAATGAGAAAAGTTGTGGAAAACATTACTCCCAACATTTTTTGTCCTTACATATTTTTCCAAAAACCTACCATTTCCGAGATATATAAAATCCATAAACTTTTTGAGTTTTCTCAAAAACCCGCCCCTAAACGATACCGCATTTTTCAGGTTAAGCTTTTTGAATGCTCTGCTAGCGATTCCCGCAAAGAAGTTTTATGGTATTTTTTTCCAAAAACGGCCTTTTTTTGTGACAGATTGACTGTACTATAAAGTATGAAGTACCTTTCTTCTGATGGCACAGTCGTTTTTCTGCAAAAGTTTTTGACACAAATCACATATTAAATAGTCCCTGTTGCTGTCTATTCTGCCGTACAAACTAAAAAGATACATAAGTCCAATCCTGACTCGAATTGAGAAAATCGAGAAAAGCTATCTGCTCAAAGAACTTCAATATCGAATAAAATTTAGAATAATCTAGATACTCTCTTTTGGTTCAAATAATTCGCTTTTTCATATTTTGAAATTAAAAAATTGATTTTTTTAACAATTTCTATTAGAAAATGGACTTAAGGGTTTTAAGTAGTCGTGAAAAGTCGTAAATACAAGGCAAAAAGAACCGATCTACAAAGCCAAAATAAACGCAAGGGCAAGCGTTACTTTTCGTTTGTAAGTATTTATAATTAATAATTTTTATCAACATGGTTAGATGCAGCTTTTTCTAACGAATCCAGTTATACCAAAAACTAATTTTTCATAAAAATGTCACTTATGTATCTTTTTAGTTTGTACGGCAGTGTTTGTCCAAATTTGGTCGTTGGAATCTTTTATTATCATTTGAAGGAAACTATAGTGAATTTCCAATCTTATTTGTGAATAAAGACATCTCTCTTTCTGGGCATTGACGTCTGCGGATTCACTGTCACCCCCGTTACTCATATCCGGCACACGGAGTAACGAATGTGGGAAGAAAATAGATATGTGTACCTGTTACGTTCAAGCTACACAATGTATATGAATCGAAAGGGTTTCGTTTGTGTGCAATGCGTGAGTATCATAAGGGGTGCATAAACGAGAAATTATGTTCGTGGGAGCCTTGGTTATGTTTATGACGTCACTCTCACCCTTTGACCGCTCCTACATAAGAAAGGTTACAGCAGGGAATAAACGAAGTGAACCTTCATTATGAGGTTTTTATGTGCGGTAGAAAATAACACGCGCTAATCCATTTTGTCAGATACAACGTGCTGTTAAAAAAGAAATGGTTTATATCTCTATCAGCATCACACTTTCTTTATTTTCACCATGTAGGAATAGCATATGAACGGCATTTGGAGAACATACATTTTAGGGTCCGTTCACAAGCTACGTTATCAATTTTAGGGCGTGGGGGGGGGGGGGGGGGCAGAGCAAACCTATGGT
>WSXT02087185.1:0-11827 GCA_011762715.2 Neuroterus valhalla
CGAGGCGGGAATCGAACCCACAACCAGACAGTAGCGTGGGTCCAAAGCTCATGCCTTAGCCCCCACGACCAACTGACTACTCGTGCATAGTTTATTACATTTTCTTGAACCTTGACTGATTTGTTCATTTCCTTTGCAAAGTTCAAGAAAATTCAATGAACAGTGCACAAGATTTCATAAATAGTTAATAAGAATTTCATGAACTTTTCATCCTATCCAAAATTGGTTGATAGTTTACGAAAAATTCGATAACTTATTTTTTCCGTGTATAGATTGTGATACATTTGCAACCTCATAGGCCCAGTTTTATTTAGAATGATTCGTTTGACAATTTATCAGTTCTGATTGTTTCCAATAACAAATTTTCGCAAGACGATCGCTTTTCTCCCGAAAAATTTTTTTAATCTGTGTCAAGGTAAAAGATAACACTCTATAGCCTCATTTCACCCTACCAATCTCGAGCCTGAATGCTGCACTTTGCAAGTTTTTTGATTGGTGAATAACTTTTTTTGAGGAAGCCTGATTAAACGACTTTAATATATTCAAGATGCCCCACACTCCAGATTCTATCAGCATAAAATAGGGCTGATTCAACCATTCTACGAAAAAGTTTCTCCTCGGTTTCCCCAGAATATGCCCTTAACCTTGTAAAGATTGATGAGACTTGATGCTTTTTTTGCTTCATAAATTGAATCCTGGGTTGCTTTGATACCTATTCCTGGGTTTGTGATAGGAGTACCCAAGTATGGATACTCGTTCACAAAGTCAATTTATTTCCCGTCGAATTTCGTGGATTAAGGCTCGATCTACGGAATCATACCACCTGTTCTGAACACTACTACATTAGTTTCTTCTTTAATGATTCTTAACTCATTTTTATGAAAATATTCAGCCAATGCATCCAGTTTCTTTTTCAACTCAATTTTTGAATGTGCGAGAAAATTCATCTCGTGATTTAGGCTAGCATCAGAAGTAGAAGGTCCTATATCGGGGGCAATTACAATCCAGTTCGAACCGGATTTGAAGCGACGATATGGCGCATTTATGTCAACACTCAGGAGCGTCTATAGTATTTCTGAACTTTTGAGAACATTATTTAAATGTATATTCCTTTTCTTCATTATTCCTAGAGTTCTTGCATTTTTTTAGCAACATTGCAATTTTTCTCTCATGAAATGAAGGCTTTATCAAATCAGGGTTTAGAGCAGTTTCTGGGACCGTTCTATCGAGAGCTCTGGCAATGCCTTATTCTGCAGCATTTGTTCAATCGGATTAACTGAATTTGGAAATTGTTCATCAATTTAATAAAATTCCAAATCAAGACGAATGAGCTTGGATTTTTTGAATAATTTATACTTCTTGTTAGATTTGAGAACCGAGAAATCAATCATACAATTCTAGCCTACAATATGTTATCTTACAAGGTCAATCACACTCTCGGCTTCATACCTTAGAAAAGTATCCTCATCTGGGCGAATATCGCATGAACGTTCTTTTTCCATGATTGAGAAAGTATGAAAATCGTCCGAAATTCCAAATCTTGAATTTCCAACGGATCTTTAAATCTTGAGACCCACAAAAGCTGAAAAACAGGTTTCGTCAATGGTGTCTGTCTGTTGGTCTGTATGTACGTCCGTCCGTAAACACGGAATTTCTCGAAAAATGGACAGATCGAATCAAGTTCCGATATACTTGTTAAGGGTTCCAAAAGGAAATTTGAGTCCGTAAACCAGCCTAACTTGACCATTGGTTCTAGTTATGCTCAAAAAAATGCTATAGAAAAATGCTTAATTTGAATTTGACGTTAAACGACGTGAGATACATCAAAACGCTAGGAAGGTAAGCTTTTCGAGAGGCCTACTTATTGCTTCCTGACCAATTTTTCATAGGATCCGTGGTTTTAGTTTTAACCATCGGAAAATGTAATCTAAAAATGAAAATGAAGTTTTGAACCTTACATCCCTAGGCATACAAAAATATGTAAATCTGTGATTATAGCTTTTCAAAAGACTGACATATTGAAATCCAACCATTATTTGAGGGGATCGCAAGGCTCGTGTTTTTATCATTTGTTGAAAAACTATAAACAAATCTCAAGTGACTTAGCAAGTCAACCATTATCTTTTATCTATTTTACAGATAACTTCTATCACAGACTATTCGACCGATTTTAATTTTTTCCAATTTGGAGCTCATGGAATTCCAAAAAAAAAGTTGTCGAAGCATATCTTCAAAAAATATTTTTGAAAATATTTTTCATTAGACAATTAAAATGAGAAAGGAAAAATATTTGAAGATGCCATTTTGTGGGAATTCAGCCAGTTCAATGCAATAGTAAACGAATAAGTGAGGAAACTTGTCTTGAATGCTGTCTAGTAGTACCAGATTTATTCAAAATTTACATTGTTATAAACAGAATAATTACCAGAAGTAAGATTTTCAATCAAAATGATCCGGAGCTACTGCAGATGTTCGATTTTGAATAGAAATCAGGAAAAAAATTTCGATGCGACTTCTAGAATAAAAGATAAAATTTGTTCAATTTGTGGATTTAAACAAATTTTATCAACATATGCATACATTCGTCATTCTCAAAAAGATTTGTTCCGTTCTTATATACCTGAAGGAGAACAAATATCTTGCTTATAGCTTTTTCGCGCGATTCTTCCATTCCAGGCAATTAGTTTTATTTTTTTAAACAAAATGATTTAGCAAATGCACAAAATTGTGATTTTTCATCAAACGGAATATGTTTGCTGAAATCAACTCCATATATGCAAGAAATACCTCTTTATGTGGAACTTGGTTATGGAGGAAATAGTTTCTATTCGTTTAAACAAATTATTTAAACAAGTTCATTGTTATGCTATCTCTTGAAAAATAGATTTCGTGTTTCCAGAGAAATGAATTCATGAGGTCTTGTTAGTAGCTCGCTACAGTTATTTTTATTTATACTGAACCATTAGTTATTCTTGTTGAAAACATTGATATATAAATGCCTAATTTGGCTATGTTCTATTGGATAAATTTAATTTCTTCAACACAATTAATCAAACGTGTTCCACTTATAGACCTTTATTGTGATATTTTGCTTGTAGAAACAATTTTTCATCTTGAACAAATTTAATAAACGAATTACCTCGATTCTGTTTTTTAATGGAAAAACTATATTGTTTTTTATGAACTTGGCTATATTTCTTAAACAATGTCTCTCTGTTATGATTCTGTATTATCCAGCAAGACAAAATATCACGGTAAAGACCTATGGGTTTATACACATTGATCTGATTGTGTTAAAGGAACTAGATTTATTTACTAAAACATGGTCAAATCATGTATTTGTTTCTCACATTCTTTATCAGAAATGAGTAATTTTTCAGTAATAATGGAAAACAACTATAGAAAGCCCCTAGGAAGATACAAGGAATTTTTTTTCAGAAAAACGAAATTTCAATGTTGAAAAATGGCAAAACATTGCATTCGTTCTTCTAATTTGTCCAAGCGAATAGAAATAAGTTTTCATAACCAAGTATCATATCAAGAAGAATTTCTCACATATGTAGAGTTTTCATGTAAAAAACGAAATATATCAATTTGAAAATTACAAATAATTGGATTCGTTCGTTAATAATTCAACAGTTCTGTATACTGTTCGTCTTTTTGGCTCGAACATAAACTCTTTTGGTGGCAAATCGAACTATTTTTGTACATTCCGAATTCGTTATTGAGGTTGGAGATTTGAATATTTCGTTGATCATTCGCTTTTTTGGTGTAAAACTGATCTTGAGAGAAAAATTGAGTTGACGCCCAACGTGGGGCGGTCAGTTGGTAGTGAAAGCTACAGAATGAGATTTGGTTCCAATCTGTCTGGTCGCGGATTCGATCCCCGCCTCACAATCTTGAGGGGTTATAAGAAAAAGAAGAAGTTGGTTAGTATAGAGGAGAGGTGTTATGTAAAGACCTTAGACTTGTAAAAGGGATGAAGTGTAAACAAATATTCAGAACTGCTTCCAGAGTTTTCACCAATTATTATTTGATGTCGCGATAAGGTTATTATTTTCTTCGATCCAAGCATTAAAATCACCTACAATATGGAAAATAGCATTTCGATGACGCATTTATATTTCGTGAATTTCTGATTCTTATATTTCTACGTATGCCTTTGAGTCTGTTTCTGGTTTCAATAATACAAGCCCGATTGAAAAAGAACTATATTTTATGAGAAATAATGAATCATAATTAGAAAATAAATTTTTCTTCACGAGAATTCACTGCTTCTATAATGTCACTACTATTAAATTCTTCTCATCATCTTTTGATAGAATGATAAATTCCTCACTCGCTCCCCCTGTGTTTTTTTCAGAAGCATTACTCCATATTGCATTATAATTAAGCAAATGACATGAAAGAATAGCCCCATACAAATGTGAGTGTCGATGAAGATTCTGCAAGATAGTATTAAGGTCCATGCTTGTTATTCGATTTTCCACTTTCGTTTATCTGGTTTTGTCCAGGACGCTGAACATTCAAAAAGCTGTTGGAAAGCTTCCTTCTTTCCTGATGGAGTTTGAATCTTTTGGTTGTTTGAACTCTTCTTTTTAAATGTGTAGTATTCTGTTATCTAGTGTTGAAGATGAACTTTTTCTGGGCAATCATCTGGTAGACTGATTGAGGTTACTTGAAGATTTTTAACATTGGCCAGAAGCATTCTCTTATCATTCAATAAATGGAGTTAAACCAGGACTGGACGGGCCTCGTCCATGAAATCATTACGAAAGCATTCCACCTCTTCAACCTAGCAGGTTATAAACCGAGATGAAATAAAAATAAGGGACATCGAAATTGATAGACCAAGACAGTTATACCGCAAGGACACTTGCGCATAAAGTGAAACGTGGAAAGCAAGATCTTTGAGAGGCTGATGAGGTATATGTCGTCTCAGCGCACCTTAACAAGTAGTGGTGGAAGCTGCGCTTCCCCCTCTCTACGTACGAGAATTGTGGTGGGGGACTCACTTCTCGAGCATTTCCCTACTCCTCAACGTTCGAGCGCGCAAGAACCAATCAGTACATTGCATCGTTGTGATTGATGCTTCGTATCTCTTATGCGGTACGCGGCCTAATCGAAAACAAACTACGGTCGTGATTAGTGCGGTCTCCCCCCCCTCCTCTCTCATTCTCTCTCTCTCTCTTTCTTCTAGCATAACATTTTCCTTACGTTAATTATACTAAATCCTAGTACTAATATTCATCATAGAGAGAACAGAATCATGATAATAGAATATATTGTAATACGGATGAGTCAGATTATTAGAACCTCAATAAACATGAGAATACGATAATAGAAACTTCGAATTTGTTTGATGAACTGATGACTCCAAGAGAATAAATTACTAAGTGATGTGATCATATTATTTGGAGCGAGACTTTATAATATATGAAATATGGAAATATTTGCAGGAATAATACATTTAAAAATTCATCTTTGATATTTTGAACTATCAGTACATCCCGAGCGATTGCCTGTCGTGATTGGTGCGCTGCGCCTATTGCGCGGGAGCAAGAGAGAGTCACTTTATATGAGATCGTGCGGACAATTCAAAATTATGCTCGATGGTGATAGGCGCGCCCAGCCCGTTGTGCGGGACGCGCGAACCAATCTGAATATCGTAAGCTACTCGATCCGAAATTGAAAATATCAAAATTCCAAAGCTTCATTTTCCTTCAAATAATCAAGCCTGTCCTTAGGAACGAAAGCCATGAAAAATTTGATTAATGCCCATCTATAATAATTGAATCGATGAATCAGAGCTCATTCAGGTTTGAGTTGAGAATTTTGATTTGCGGAACCTATACACGCCAAAATGACAAGTATTAGTTTTTCAAATTCAGAATTCTCAGATTTCCTCTGTTATACATCGAAGATGTTTATCAGTCTTTGATGATATCTTTCGTAAACTATGGAGGGTATTTAGAATCAATTGCATATTAGGAAAATTTAGGAATGTGCTGTTGAAGAAGCATATTTAGAGCATATTAAAATCTTGAGTGTTAGGTTCTTTCAAAATGGTTCTGAGTTCGCGTAAGAGGCAAGTGTATTACAAGAGCAAGTGACTGATGTCGCCTATCATCAGAAATTATTGGAGTATTACATCTGGTTAATATACATGGTTCATCAATAACAACTAAGTCCAAATATCGGTTTTTGCGCTTACAATTTTATTTAATTGTTTCGAATAAAAGTATTGTGGTATATATAATAAAAACCTCATGTATAATTAATTTATGATTCAAAAAACTTTGTCTGGATATAAGAGATTAAAAAAATCTGTCAAAGGTTCCGATAGAGAGAGCCAGAGCCTCACTTTTTCGAAAGCAAACAACCCCCACGTTATTAATTTCAGTAAATGAAGTAAGAACTAAAGATTTGAACATTATTCTTCTGTTAGAAGTGCCCATCCATTTTCCAGTTTAAATGAGTGTGAATTGGGGAAAGGAAATGCAAAATGATACCTAGTTCTCGAAGTGGACAGATGTTGACTCCATTTGTACATCAATTTTCGAGTTATAGATTATAATTAAGTGATGCCCTTGAAACTCTTGAGCTGAACTTCTCAAGTGATGAGCTCTATTGGAAAGAAGCTGATGAAAAACACTCTGCCAAATTTTCAATCAGAGAAGTTACTTTCAAAGACCTTTGATGTTCCTGTCCTCAAACCAGTGCTTTTACCCTTGTGACTCTCTCCACAGTGCCTTTCTAGATCGGCCACCTGTAGCTGGCCTTTCTTCATTCAGTATATATGTTATACTAAAGAAGGAAAAATTGAATTCTCTGATCTTATTTGGAAATTCCATATTTGCAACAAAACTCGTTTTCAAACAAGCGCGTCAAATACAATTAAGAGAAACTGAAACTGACGTTATTTATCTATTTACTGAAAGACCTCATGTACGATGTAAATGCTATAAATTTTTTAAGAAATCTTGGAAAGTTACCCTGATTTTAAATAATTTTGCGACTCTGCGGAAATTTTGATCGTTCTTATGTCATGAACATGCTTTATCAACAGATACAAGTGTTTGATATAGCTTTGCTTTTCAACGTGTTTACAAAGTTAGATGTAAAGATAAACTACATTTTCTTAAGATTTCCTTTCAATTCGAACCATTTATTAACCATGTCATTAACAATTAAACGCAAGATAATGTTTGGTGTGTGCCGGCTTCATTTCGCAATTGAAATTTCGAATTTTCGCAAGTTATTCATTCAATAGTTTTGTGATAATATTTCTCTCTTTGAACATTTAAAAAAATCGTTATTTCGTTAGTAACATTTGTTTTTAGGAAAAGCATAGATATTACGAAACTGCTACTTTTATTCGGAATGCTCGGATCAGTCACAAAGAAAAACTTGAATATCTTGTATATTTGCTTTTCATTCAAATCATTTGTCAATAAAAATTACCTCATATTAAAACTGCATTTAACAATACTGTTTCTGAATATTCTATGTTTTTGCTTTTACGATTATTTGATCTGAAATGTATTTTATGAAGAATTGTATTTTTGTATGAGATTGACCTTATCGATAGAAAATTTATTTGATTGGTTTAAAAATTATTCTACAGAATAAGTTCCTACAGAATTTCTTCGGTTAAAAATTCAAATAATTCTTCTTTTATACGTCTCTTCTAAAAGAAAATTATTCTCGTTGTTGATTCCCTTCTTTTTTCATTAATTATTTTAATTCGAGAATTCGTGTTGCAACAAAAACTCACCTTACGTTTGAAAATTCAACTATTCTTTCAGAAATGCATCCTCCTTGGCTAGAAATTGAGAAACTTGGTGAAAACATTAACCGCTTCTAAAAGATTTGTTTTCAAAATTCATCTTTTTGGTTTGAAATGCATTTGATGTTTCTCTTGTACGTCTTTTGGAGTAGAAAATTTGTCTCGCTGTTTATATTAATTTTTTTTTTTTTTGAGAATTTCACTAATTTGTTAGGAACCTATCCAATTTGTTGAATTCTCCGGGTTGAAAATATTCCTATTCCTAAGGAAGTGGTTTTTTTCAATTTGAAATTCAAAAATTTTATGTTTGTTCCATGGATGACGTTTTTAGATAGAAATTCAACAAGTTTTTTGAAATTTTTTGTGTTTTATCGAAAATTCATCGTATTTTGAAAATTAAACTATTCGTTTAGGAATTCATCCTCCAATTATTCTTGTTGTCAATATTAATTATTTTTAATGAAAATTTGAATATTTTGTTACGAGTTTATCCAATTTGTTGAATTCTCCGGGTTGAAAATATTCCTATTCGTAGAGAAGTGGTTTTTTCAATTGGAAATTTAGAAATTCTATGTGTGTTCCATAAATTATGTTTTGAGATGTAAATTCAACAAGTTTTCTGAAAATTCTTGTGTTTTATCAAAAATTTATCTCATTTTGAAAATTCAAGTATCCGTTTAGTTTATAAATTTTCTTTTCCAAAATTCATCTTTATGATTTATAATTCATTTAATTTTTCTCTAATACGTCGTTTTGAGTAGAAAGTAATTCTCGTTGTTAATATTCCATTTTTAAATTGGGAATATAACTTTTTTGTTAGTCATTCATCTATATTGTTAAATTTTACGGGTTAAAAATATTTCTGTTCATAAGAAAGTGATTCTTCAATTTCAAAATTAAACAATTTTATGTTTGTTCCAAAAATTATGTTTTTTGACGGAAATTCAACAAATCACTCGAAATATTTATGTGCCTAAATTTTTCATTAAAAACAAACCTGTTTTCTTCAAGAAATCATATTTAGTAGAAAATCCAGCTTTCACCTTAGAAATTGTATTTTTTCTCAGAAAATTTAACTCTTTCTGGTTAAAAATAATGATTTCCGAATAGAAATCCGACTACATTGTTTAAAAAAATCAATCTTTTTAGTTGGTTAAAAATCGAACATTTTTGTGAAGTCATCATTCTTGTGTGGAAATTAAATCGCATTGTTGTTAAATTTTGCGTCAAAAAATCATCTTTCTGGGTTTCAAAAATTCAACTGTTTTTGGCTGAAACTTGTAATTTTTTCTTCAAAAACTGGACTATTTGTTAAGAACACTATTATCGTATTGAAAATTAAACTATTCTGTTGAAGTGATATTCTTTTGACGCAAATTGAATTGTAATGTGAGAAATTGATCCTTTCCAGTAAAAAGATAAGAATGTATAAGTTGAGAATGAACTTTTTTTCTGAAAATTTAACTGTCTCATAAAAAATCGTCCTATTTTCCTTGAAAATTGAATAATTTTTGAAATCTGGCTATCCGGTTGAAAATGCATCTTCTAGGTTAGGAATTAAACTTCTCATTAGAATGTCACCTGATTTCGCTAACGGGATATTAATTAAACTTTTTTTTTTTTGTAAAACCTGTTCAGGTTCTTTACACAAAACCTTATGCGTGAAAAGCGTGCGATTGCCGAGGCGCTTGCGGTCGCAAGTTTACTTAATAACATGTGCTCCAGCAGCAAAATTTATTATAAATTGAGTTAAAGCCACAAACTCTTATCCCAATTCTGTGATCTCTTTGCCGGCACCCTTAATAACAGCAAACAGAAAAAAAGGTGAAGTAAATTCGCTTTAATTATAACATTTAATGAAAGCTTCGTTCGAGCTTCGTTCACAGAAAGTTGCACTTTTTCTCAAAGTATCAAAGTCTGCAAAACAGGTTAACTTTAAGCCTTTCATTAGTCCTTGCATAAAACTTTGGTTGCAGTAAGCACGCATTTTAATTAAATAAACTAGAACTTCGCCGTTATGCAGCTGTTCGTGTCAACTCTTTAATTCGTCTCCTGCGAACCCCCGTCTGCAAACTTCAAACCGAACTATCTGAGAAGAATCCGTCCCGATTTCTCTCTTTCATCTCGTCCAATTCTGTTTGTAACTCTTGTTCGATTCTAATGACGAAAGTTCCAGAGGACTTTTAAAAATTCTATTCGTACCGACTCCACTAGTGGAGGAACGTGTCCCAGTTCCTTCGACCAATCAGCTATTCCAATAATCAGAGCGTAATAGAATTAATGCTTTGATCAAACCAAAGCTCGTCTTTTTAGATGGTATTGGAATCGGACTGATGTGGACTTGAGCTAACTCAATTTAAACCTCGATAGAAAAGTTCAGAGAATATCGATGAATACAGTTCATATCTGGTATTGAGGCAAGCTGGATGCAAAGAGGGGATATGAAATAATTTTGCTAGATTGGCGACGAGCATGCGGTAATCGATTTATGTTGATATTTTGACTTTATTGGTCTACTAGTCTATTAATAGAAACTTTAATTTCATCAGAGGAATATTTTTATCTAAGGGGGAGCGCCAATGTGACGGGTCTAAAAATAGCCGATTTTCGTAATTTTTTTTTCTGCAAGAAGGGATGATAATTTGGGAATCGGACAAGGGGCGATTTATTAGGTATATATTTAACTATGTTGATGTAAATTTTCATTTGAAAATATTAGAAATTCACACAGTTATCCAAATAATCGTAACGACATCAGAAAAAAATGACGTCATCTGGTGGCAGCGATACAGCAACGAATTATTATCTGAAATCAAAAAACCAAAAATATTATTAATCTGCACGATAGTGGCTATCGTTGTAAGTAGCCGATTTTAAAAATTCTGAAAATTATATCTTATGAGACATTTTGAAAATAAAAAAATCTGCCCGCTGCGCGGGCACATTCTCATCGCGCGCTTTGCGCGCAGCTCGCTTTGCTCGCAAGTTTGAGCGCGCCTAGGGCGCACGTCTTCCGGATCTCGCGCTTCGCGCTCGAAGATAATCTCACCTCGCGCTACACGCTCGGCTTTTCGTACCTCCCTACAATTGTATAAAAAGCTTGTAAAAGTCAAAAGCAAAATGTCGACTTCTCTAATTTGACGAGTGTGGATTCTCTTTTGTTAAAGCTTCTCCGGCTTTAACGAATACATTCTCATCGCGTGTAATTTTGGTCCAATGGACTGACTTTCCGGTCCAACAGACGACTTTCTGGTTCAATGGACCAGAAAGTGGTCCAAGCTTGTGCCAGGAAGAGCACGAAAATTCCGGTCCAATTGGACAGGATTTTTCTTTACCGCTGCTTGGACCAGATTCCAGTCCAATGGACTGTTAAGAAGTTTCAGAATACATTTAAAGATATTTTTGAGGTAAAGAACTTGCGTCTCTTTTATTTTTCCTCAGCTTGTGTCAATCATCCAAATGTTCATGTCTTTCATTTTTCTTATAAACTTTTTTATAAATGAAGCTAAAACTACTTGTCCTATCAAAAAGTTGATTCTACCAAATTTGTAGATCTTTCTTTCGTGACCAATTTTAGTCAATTCATATTTTCCCGTGCTTACATAGTTTGACTGAAAAATGAATCTTTCTATTTTCCATTATTTTTAGTGCGACAGAAATTTGAATTTTTGATTTTTTGGGAGAACTCGAAAAGTTGTAAAGATCTTCCTGGAGGGCCCTAAAAAAAAAAAACATTTTTTTTCATATCTTGCGTTGTTTGGCTGAAAATTCTCATTTTTGTTTATATTTTTGAATTAGAAAAAAGGCCACAACTCTAACAATTTTGTTTTTATCAAAAAAAATTATCGGAATAAATTGTTCCAATTTTTACCCACTACAAGAAACCGTACTTCAAATTTTTGAGTCTTGGAAAAAAAAGTCCAGAAAAATGTCAAAATGCTCCCCCACTCTCATTTTTGAACCAAAACAGCTAGTTAACGAACTCGACTTGTATTTTTGTTCCCTCAAAATGGTTGTCAAAGCACAATCGAATATCAT